>WKLE02004606.1:37166-49698 GCA_014885115.2 Asterionellopsis glacialis | reverse complement strand
CCCCCCTCCTTTTTAGCGCCACTCCCCCCCATAAGCCCCTTGGTGGCTCAAGTCTAACTTCTAACGCAGGAACCTAAGATTTCGGATTTGAGACAATAATATAAATGTTGAATCATCGCGATGTTACGAGGCAGGAAAGCCGACACCGCACGCCTTACTGAACACTCCAATTTTAGCCACAATGACATTGAAGATAAGTACACTCGAAAAAGGGAAATTGGAGTTGCAGCATGGGTAACGAAATACGTACTTGCCGGTGGTGGCCTACTGATTGCGCCAATCCTAATCATGGTTGCAAACAAGAACAAAGTGTCACAAGCTCCTGTCGACATTGTATCAACGCAGCAAGAATCGAGTTTGGAGATAGCCAAGAGAGAAGCTCTTTTAGTTTCTCGGGGGCGTTTTCCAACATATGGGACAGAAGAATTCAACAAGCAATGTAAATGGACACGTGTTCAGGACGATAGTCAATCACAACAACAACCACAATGTATCTACTTCGTGACACCAAAGCCAACGGAGGGTATTAGTTCTTGGGCGTGTTACGTTGCAGAAGCCTACATCGTATCCAGATTAAAGGGTTGCAAACTACTTTTTCAATACGATCCTGGCATAGATATTCAACAGGTGATTACTCCCTACAATGACCATCAACTCAACAATTGGACTGTCCCTGATGGATTCAAATGTGACAGACAAAACAATTGCACCGTTGCGGGTGTCCATTTCGATACTGCACGGGAATTACTCCCACATTATCGTTTTGCATATATGATGGAAAAGTATGCTGTTCATCGCAAGGAGTATGCTACGATAGAGGGATCTCTTGATGGTTTCCATCTCGAAACGGGTATAGCGTGTAGCTTAGGTGTGCTATTCAAACTGGCAAGTACTGCTTCTCTGTTCGAACCAAGGCTTTATACTGATTTGCTCCCAAGAGTGAGAAATGCACATAACTTGGTAATTGCGATTTATATACGAACCTCATTTACAGATGTGAAGGCCAAAAATTCAACGGCAGAGGAGGATAAGAAGAAATACCTTATTATTGCTCAACGTCCGATCGATTGTGCATTATCCGTGGAGAAAAAATACTTGTCCAAATTTCCTGAGCTGAAATCATCTGTTTGGATGGTCGTATCTGATTGTAAGTTGAATGCAATCAAATTTTCCAATTGATGATCACTGTGATCACTACTTATATTCTTGATTTTAATTGTATGTTTTTGATGTCTTGGTGTTCAGCTCAAGTAGTGAAGCAAGATGTGCAAGAACGGTACAATGGGAAGGAAGTGAAGACCCAGAATAACCTTACGGACATTCGACGAGAAGTTCTAAGCACCGGATCCCGTGGTACACACAGCAGACCAAATATTAGCCCATCAACTGCCGACTTTGCAGAGGCAATGATAGACTGGTATATGATAGGTGAATCAGATGTGGCCATTGTGCAATCTGCAACTTTTGGGTTCACGGCGGGTCTTCGTACGGCACGCCCATTTTATGGTGCTCACTCTTGTAAAGAGCAGATCTTGGTTCATTGAAGACCATACTGAGCTTCACATGCGCCAGTTGCGGTATCATAAGAGTCTACGCCAATACTTGTATACTAATTTTAATTTTATACTTTTGAACTTGTAATTTTAGTTCCCTTAAAATCATAAACAAGGTCACGAGACAACTCTAGCTCAATATCACTTGCCACTGATTCATGTCTCCATAGAAAGTCAAAGATAGCACTCCTGGAGTCGGGGGTATATAAATTCACACACTGCTATGGATATTACATGACAGTTTTAGTGGGTGATATGCAATTGATACATGTTTTTCATTTTTACGTAGATCATACAAATTTATTTTTTGATTCCATACAAGAAAGTTTTGTTCATAACACAAAACTCTCTTTCACCAGAGTCTACAGATTAGGTTGTTACTGCTTCCTTCAAATGCAAAAAAAATGACATCTCTTTAGTCGAGGGGTATAAAGTCCCACATTTTATTGATACACATTTGCAGTAGCCGGAGATGGGAAACAGGGAAGATATACTGCGTATATTCCGTGAAGCAATATGGTACCTTGTAGATGATTTTGTTCATCACTTAGAGTACTCGTACTGTAGGACAAAGGTCTCTACCTGGTACTAGTACTAGTAAATACCTGTACCTGTACCATCTGTCCTTTTATTTTAAAGGCTGTCGTAGAATACCTTTTATGATTTGACTGCGCGTGTACCTGGTATGTCGGAAACATCTCCCTATGCAAAGGGGCTAAAAAATGATGATATTGTATCCACAAAAGGTAGGAACTGCAGCTGGCTGTTGCTTACCAGGTACTAAGTAATGCATATACTTCAACAAGGGGGTAATGTGCATGAGACAGCAGAGTCTTAAAGACTAGGACTTGAGAATCCTCCTCAAGCTTGGTGGACTCTTTAGTAGGACTACAATAGCTAGAACCGCCAAGTAGGAATATAGAGTATAGTTATTAATACTCCGAGTAATAGTTAAGATCTTACAGAATTTTTTGAACTCCCGAGGCGGGCGATTCAGCACCAACACTGTATACTCAGACAGATAGTACCGGTAGATATCAAGGAATGTTAAATTTCTTTCAGTATTCTAGAATGAAACTCAAAAACTTATGCGATCTTCATGTAATCGAAGCAGGAGTGTGGCAAATTTCTGTATATTTGTTCTTAGAGTCTTCAGCACTCTCGAATCCTTTTACAGGTAACACGGACTAAGACTAATAATTGGCAAATGATGATGTTACGAATCAATTTATAACTTATGACTTACAGTATTAAGGAGAACTCTTTCGCAAAAACATTTGTGGCTTTCTAACTCAAAATGTAGTCAATTCACGATTTCGAGCAAATGTTGTTCCTCAGTACAAAGCTCTTTTATTAATAAATCGAAATCTCTGTTTAAAGAGAGCTCAAATCCTGTTTTCATGAATATAAACTTTATAAAGGAGTGCTCACGTGAATTTTCCCTGTTGCCTAGGGAAATCAGAAATTCAAGCGTATGGTTCCATACAGTTTGATTGAAGATAATATTTTGAAGCCCGATCCTCTAGGCTGCAAGAGCCACTGTGACTTCTTGTAGTGTCTCAAGATTCAGCAGCGTCTCTGCAAATAGGTCCTGATTTTCGAAAGCAAAACAGTCACTAAACAAATCTATGAGTTTCAGTATTTCAATTCGGCATTCACTTGCGGCTTGTTGGTATTTTAGGGAGTGGTTGATCTGCCTCATGTTGTTCAAAACGGCTAAACAAAGAGGTGAACCCTGCAAAAGTACGCGAGCACTTTTGTAAATCCCTAGCGTGGAATACGCCATTTCATGTCCTCTTTCTCCAATTTCGACAAATCGAAGATGACTTGTTAGAGCAAAATTGTAAGTGAGAGCCCCTAATATCACTTTGGGAACAATATCGCCTTGGATAATTCGCATTGCTCGTGCGTAAACAAAGGGAGATATCGGCAGCGGGGCTTCCTGTCGTAAGAGGTCACGTGACCACTCAATAGAATCGGGAAAGGCAAAAAATAACTTGATATGAAATTTTCGACGGAAAAATCTTGTGGCCTTTTCAAGTCCTTTTTGGAACTCAAGTAGGGCATCTCTGAAGCGCCCAGCTTCTAGAAGCAGAACACCCCTGTTGTTTGTGGTAATAACACTGCTTGTTTCATTCATCTTATATTTAAAAAAGATGTTCAAATCTTTTGACGAGGAAAGTAAATAATGTTTAGGTTGCCTTGATTTTATTGTATATGAGAATTCTGAAAAATTATGACACTTTCTGAGCGAATGTTGAATGAAAGAAGAAACGTAAAGAAACACAGAATTGTTTCTTTCTACCTTTTCCAGTAATGGTACAGTATCAGGTACTTACTAGGACCTATGACCTACCGCTATAATTGATCTTGTTGCTCTACAGGTACCTGATGGTACTAAGGACTTACCTGGTAGGATGGCATCCGAGGGCATTGCTGTCGTACCTGACAGTAAAATACTGTATCTTCAATCATAATCAATTATTGTTAAATATCTAAATGTCTAATTTCTTGATTGGTTAGAAAACAATGCAAACTATATAATAGTAAATTGAAATCTCCTTTCTGTTAGAATATAACACCACAAGTAATAAAAATATGCCTCTCTAGTCTAGCGTTGAAAGTTTCACTTGTGGCCTCTCCCATTTCTCTCTAGAGGAAAGAACTGACGGAAATCAGGCACAGTAGAAGCTTCCCAGTACGATTTCCATTTCCTGTCACCACCTCACCTATTATATTATTAATTATTATTTATTATATTGCTACCGTAACCTATTTTTGTTTCTTAATGGAAAAGACCTAATTTGAGTTCCGTTTCTTTATGTTGCTGGCTGGGCTGGGTGACGAAGCATGACGTTGTACGGTGATACAACACATTGCAGTAAAAACAGCTACCTCGAACCGAATGAAGAATTACAGCCCCATGTATGATATACTCACGTGACTACTGTACAAGGTAGACCGTACATGTCAATGTTTATTATTTTGAAATAGGTTCTATTGCCTTTCACATACTTATAGAAAAGTCTATGTTGATGTTCGGGGTTATATAGTTTATCGGGGTATTCATTAGAAAAGAAAGACTTACCAACAATTTTCAAAATTGCTGATTTAATTTTTTTTAGATATATAATAATTTGCTTTCGAAGGGTATATTGATATTCCTATTATGCACGTTCTAATCCGGGAGACATACTAAAGACGTACATTCATGCAGGATTGTACTAAGTAATTTAGGACCTGTAAAGGGGTATTGTGCCTCGGAGTATGACACACAATGGCGTGTAAGGTCTGAAAGTACTACCTGGTACTGTAGTTACTTGTACCTGTATAGAGAAAATACAGGTACTGTAGTTCTATTTTTATTATAATAATCACTCAACTTTCATTTGTTACATTCGTATTGTACTGCCCCTGGTACAATCAGGACATACAGGTTTTTGTATATCGTTACGAGGTAAGAACCACCAAATAATATGATATTATTATGGGCTATAATGCTAGTAAGAGTACCCATCGGACGAGCTCGTATTGAGATACAATACTGCCCTTTGGAATTCAAAAACACGATTGTCGGACACGAAACTCAACAAAACATATCACGATTCGATTTCGCAATTCTAAAATGCCAACTACTAGTAGGACTACATTAGCCGGGACTAACTGACTGTGTGCTAATAGCCCCGACATTGTACTGGTACCAGTTACCAGGTACCAGGTACAGGGTCCTGTACAGTACCTACCGTTAGGTGGTCACGGTTTAACAGTACGACGAGGAGGTATGTTGATTGCTGAAGATGTTTTTAGGCCCTATCTGGTGCCGACCTAAGTACTAGGTATGGTACCTGGCCGTATATTGTACCTGTACCAGGTACCTGTATTATTGGTACAGTATAATACCTGATACCTACCAGGTAGTAGGTACAGGGGGTTACCCCCCGTACCTGGGGGTACAATCAGAACTGGTAGGACTGCACAAAAAAAGCACGAAACGAGATTTAGAAACGAACCAACAATCACCAAAACAGTACAGAGATCATCACCACAGAAAAAACAGAGAACCTCGGAAGACTCTTAAGACTTAGCTCCTCCATCCTTACAAAGGATTGCTGCATCTGCATCCCTGGTTTCTATTGTTATTGTTTGTGCGAAGTACTCTTAGACCCCTCTTTGAATTTGAATAGTCGCTCACCATCCTCAACTCTACCGGACTTGAAGAAGCAATAACGACGATGAGCCGCAGTGAATGTATGATAGCCATGAACAACAAGGGCGTTGATTTGATGGAAGCGGGTCAGTTCAAAGATGCCCTAATGATGTTGAACAAAGGACTAGCACTGGCTACTAAATGTGTGCGAAAGAGGAAGTGCAATAGCTCTTTCTTCACGAACCCTGAATCGATTCAATGGTCAAGAAATCTATGGAGACAACCAGGTCATTGTGCAACATCTCCTTTTCTTTACGCCAGGGCAATGCGAGTTGGCAAAGAGACTTCTTTTTCCAAATCTGTGTTAGGAGCCCTGACTTTCAACTTTGCATTAACAAGTCACTTAAGATGTATGGAAATAGGTGAAAAAGGCTGGGATTTGATGCGAAAGGCGTTGAAAATATATAGCAAATCACTGACTCTTCTAAGAGGCAGCCCTCTTTGCCTGGTTGTACTGAACAACATGAGATTGATCTATCATGATATTGGTGATCACCAAGCCGCTAATGTGTGCCGGTATGAACTTAGAAAAACTCTCCATACATTTCCCCTTTTTTTGAAAATGGACGAAAATAAAGGATTGTGTAAAGATATCATGCTGAACCTTTTTGCCTTGAATGAACCGACACTGGCTTCTGCTGCATAGATAGAATCCACATAGAATACGTACGAAGCCATAAAGTTATTTGTTTATAAAGCAACTCAATCATACTTATTTCTTTTTGTAAAACTGATTTTTTTCCATCAGCAGGAAAAAATAATTTCCATGCTCAAATGTTATTCTCAACGTACAAATAGAATGAAAGAAGAACTTGACAGTAGATCAGGCCTGCTCTCTGTGAGATACTGTATCATATTTTGATAATAATTCTTTGACTATAACGGCTAAATCATAGACCTGAATAATATCGTGCTATACTTGGAGTATTTAAATTACTTTCATTACAAATCTTCTGGAGACAAATAGTTGGCAGACCCTTGAAATCTTCGCGGGTCAAATGACTGTAAACCCACTGTGGTAGCCTTACCATCTAGTAGCACTTCAGACATGCTCAAACCAGTAGCTGGACCCTGGAGAATACCCCACACAGAGTGCCCAGCTGCGACGTATCCTCCTTTGATACCTGGTACCGCTCCGATAATGGGAAGTCCATCAGGAGTTTCCGGCCAATAACAAGCTTGTTTGGTATGCGGTTCAACACCTCCCAATTCTGTACTTGTCCTACGGATGGCTTCTTGTAGTAAGTCTACATCATCTTGTTCCACTTTTTCTTCACCTGGTCGCTCTTGAACAATCATTTCTTCATCCTCAAAACCATTCACGTACGCATCACCATCAGGACGAGGATATACTTCAACACCACCCTTTTCCATCTCTCCATCACTTGCTTCAAAGAAGACCGCCTGATTTAAGACCCGCTTGGATGGCAAAAGGATTGAATGGCATTTGACACCAGTTACATGAGGCAGTATCGAATCTCCATTAGGGAACCAACTACGAGCCTCATTAGTCCATGGCCCACAAGCTACGATAAAGGCATCAGCTTCAATTATTGTCCCATCTTCTAACTTCACCGCTTTCATGGTTCCATCCACATCTACAATAGCTTCAGTAACTCGACCAATATGCAATGTAGAACCCTTAGATTGTGAATATTCCCACATTGCCTCACACAATTTACGGGGATGAACTTGGGCAATCGTACTTTCATCACCCATTGGTTGTGTCCCCATAACTCCAACATCGACCCATTCGACATCTCTCATTTTCCTCCCAGATGGCTTCTGAACAAACCCACCATCTACAGCTACTGCTGCACATGTCAATCGTCGATAATCAATTTTGTCCGGCCCGAATTCTTTAGCTAGTTCTTCATGTAAGCCAAACGATGTGCGATGGAGCTCTTCCAACGGTGTATCATCACGCCAATCACGAGCAAGAAATCCACCGGCCTTCGCAGATGCAGCAGGAGCAATTCCGACTGGGTCAATTAATGTCACAGACACAGATCGTTTTGCAAGGTAGTAAGCGATGGAATTGCCAACGATACCTCCACCAGCAATCACAATATTTGAAAAGGATACCATGATGTTGTATATCTTAAAGTATTGATACGTCTAGATGGTATTTTATTGAAAAGTCACTGAACTACTTTAACAAGATGAAGATGCACTTTCAAAATTCGTCTTACCGGTCATGTACTTTCGAGATTGATAAATATCAAACTCGAAAATGAAATGGGTTTTCTGTGTCATCATCGGACATCAACAGACACAGCGGATAACACAAATCACATCACTCAGATCTTGATAGCTTCGAACATCTCTCATCTCTCTCTAGAGTAGCGATTTGTGCGCACAGGCCAAGATTCAGATTAGATCTGGAGGAAATCCACATCATGACTGACTGTCTGTACGGTAGACAACATGTAGTAATCCTACGTAGGTCTAAGGACCTAGTCAACCTGTAACTGGTACTACCAGGTACTGTAGTAGAGTACCATGTACCTGGTACTAGTATGTCGACCATTAAAACAATACTGATACACTCCCCAACGTTCGACATACTCGCTGGTACTGACTGTCTGTACGCGGTACTAGTACTCCTTGGACTCTAGAAAGGACATCTATAGTCTAGAGTATACCGGTATTATATTATATAATACCAGTATTATTAATAATACTATATATTTTTGACCACTCTACGGACGCCGGCCAGTTAACATCATCCCGAACCAAAGAAAGTTTTTTTCCCGGGCGGTCAATAATCTCGCTGAGCCATGAGTGACAATGTCAAATGTGAAATGGAGATTCGAGCGAAAAATGATGACATTCGTCGAATATTACAAGCCTCGGTTGATGGAGACATCGACTATTTAGACACAATACCTGAAAGGGCGTTGGCAGATGCCCGCTGCAGTTCTGGTTGCACTGCATTACATTGGGCTGCGGGTATGGAACAGTTGGAGGTCGTTCGTTTCTTGATTGGAGACAAATCATTCCATGTCGATATTCCTGCTACACGAAAGGCGCGTGGACGAACACCATTGCACTATGCGTGCCGAAATGGATGTTTGGATGCTGCGAAACTCCTAGTAAGTCTTGGTGCCAAGGTGGATGAACGAGCTAAACATGGAGTTTCACCATTTCAACTTGCAATTTGGCAAAATCATTTAAACATATGTGAATGGCTTGTAGAAGAAGAAAACGTTGATCCGGCTCAAGTGAACGACTTTGACTGTGGTGCAATTCACTGGATAGGAATATGTCAAGTTAGTAGAGCTGATTTTTCCACAGATGAGAGTGTTGAGACAACGGATGGTAGTGGATTGCTCCCATTGGCGAAATGGTTAGCTCGTCAGACAGGAATTGACTTTCGAAAACGGCAACGTCAAGGTCACACGGCCCTACACAAGGTATGGACACTAATTGCTAAAATGAGAGGCCATAGAGACAGAGCTTATGATTTGTTTCGGATGCCTTTTGAGTTTTGGAACTAATGAACGCGAAAATACATGTTACCTTCTTCGTTTCTTCTTTAGGCAGCATGGGGTGGTCATATTGCATTGATTCGGTATTTACGTGACGAACATGGTTTGCTTGATGACTTACAAGACTTTGCTGGTAACTATGCAGCCGACCTTGCAGATATGGCAAACACAGAACGGCATTCGGAGGTGGCTGCATACTTGAGACAACACTGCAGTGGCGCAAGAGCTAAGTCATGCGCAATATTGGGAGTACCTGTAGATGCGAGTCCTTCCGAAATCCGAATGGCATATCTGTGCAAGGCCAAGCAATATCACCCTGATCGATGTAAGAATGATAAAAATGGCACAGAAAAAGACTTTGATGAATGTCGCAAGGCATACCAACATCTTACGTTGGAAAATGGTGCTGGGTTTCAGTGCAATCCAGCACACTCTCTGAATCTAATGTTACAATTAAGTGGTGTAGCTGAAGAGACCTCGTCGAGCAAAGAAAAAGGGACACAGCCATCAGATGACGAGGATTGTTTCAAAGCTAGATTAATTGCAGTTTTACTAGAATATGGTGACAAGGGGCTGGATCTAAGGTAAGTCAAGGGGTTTCTGTCCTTTTTCAGATGGGTTACTGAAAACGTGTTGTAATGGCGAATATTGAACTTGAGACTACAGTAATTGGTTGTATAATGTATGCTTTTCTTTCTATCAACATAATGGGTGTACTTTCTAGCAATCTGAAAAAGAAATGGAAACAGGTTTGGCCCGATACTCCATTTCCACGTGAAGAGGAAGTTTGTGCGGTTAAGGGAGAGGGCAAGAAACGACCAATGGCCCTATCAGACTTTGTTAAGCAGGCCGCCGGCGACGTGGTTATCCTAAAAAGGGACGAAGAATCAAAGTCGATCAGAATCATCCCCAAATATTGTACACAGGAGCAAGTGGCAATGGCTGCACTGGAGAGAGACGCAAGAAAAGATTGATGGGGTACTGCAGAAAGCCTACAACCTACCTATCCAGACCATTTCAATGAAGTGTATATGTGCATTGCGCTCCAAAGGGTAGAGTTAGCAACCGTTTGCATGTCAGACATCACCAACTCCAACCGCTGCTTAGCTCTCACCATGACATTTGAAGCTTACTGAATTATTCTCCCGTCCTGCAGGGCCGAGTTGCCGCCGATACCCGGACCAACCGAGGAGTCTCGCATTTGTTGAGGCTTAGGATTTCCCTGTCAAGAAAGATTTCCTGGTTTCCTTCTGACTAGCAAGAATAGATTGTTGATTCGCCTAGTCTTTTGCCACATTTGATCTAGTTGGTCGCTTCGAAGAAGTTCAAGGAATTATCAAAATATGGGTCGGTTAGGGAGAGGACTATTTGAGGACTTCATCAACATGTGGGAGGTTGGTGAAACTACCATTCCAAGTGTTGTACGTATCCATAATGCTGTCATCGAACGGGGTTGCTCTGAAGTGCAACGGCGGGAACGAGATCTTCATGGTAATGAAAATCCACGACTTGTCAAATTTATGGGTCAACCGAATGATACGCCACCCCGAAGGCATGGATAATTTCAAATTTGTTATTTTATCAATTACAGTCCACCAATTTGTGTCTTAATTGATAATTCTATATCAGGTTGTATAGTGCAGCCAAGTCATTTACTGTATGTACTCATTTTTTCGATTTATGCTTTTATGGATGAAAAGCGGAACTATTTCAACGTCAAATATAGAATTCTAAAATAATACTAAAGGATCATCCTCAAAATTCGAACATATTGTGACAGATTCACTGCTTCCAACCCAAACTGTTTTTCCGGAATTGTTGGTTTCGGATTTTTTTGTGATTTCACAAAATCATGATGACGATTTATGTACTTGCTGGTTCATACCTGTTCCTTTGCAAATAATAACCAACCGCAGACACCATAATATGATACCGTGTTGATTGTTGTCTAAAGTATCACAAATGAAATGATGAATTAATACTCTGCTGCCGCTGACGTTGTGCCGTTCCGACCATGTTCGAGTTAAGATTAAAGATTGTCGTGAGTCGAGGAGATCGACAGAAGACCATGTCTGGTCTGTACTTGGTCCGGAATGAGTCAGCCGGTGTCCATCCCGCCCATCCATGGAAAGAAAAACGCTGGAGACGAGGTTGGATTACCCAGAAACTCGGGGGGTACATCCATTTGCCTGGTGATGTGAATTATCTTCAGACAGAATACACAGTGGTTACATTTGAAAGAAAGATTCTCCATGTTGGCATGTTGTCTTGGAAAAATGTGTTCGACTAGTTTTGTCTTATCCTGGGCATAGGACAAGAATTCTGTCAAATAACAATAATTTGTGAATGAGTATGCATCTTTGATGACATTTTGAGGTTTGAAGGTAAATGGACACAATATCAACTGGTTGCAATTTTTATTTCATCAGCAAATGAAAGAAAAATTTCCTTTGATTTGTGGTCATAGTGATTGGTGTTTTTTCTGGACTATTGGATGATGAGATGAAGCATCTGGTGAGTAACATCATTTTGGTTTTGCAGCTGATCCTTGTACTTTGCAATATTTTGATGGACAAGATAAATTTCATTCAAACAGAATGTTTTGTTTATAATTGGATTAGTTGCAGAATGGTTGAGATAAGGAGATTTTGTACTTGGATTAATTGTTGGAGACAAGGAGGGACCTGTACCATTGTTACAACATATGGTTGATCTTCTTTTTAATGATTATCTTGTGTTGTAAGCAATCTGAGAAGTTGAAACAAGTGGTGGGGAGGAGGCATCCTAAAATTTGTCTGATATATTGTCATGAGAAACATGCTGGTGGTTGTTCATAGAAAGGGATAAATCAGAGATCTGGAACAGAGCATTTAGATTTGTTATGATGAAGGATGAGCAACAGCATGTGAAAGTTGTGTTGTTGTTGTTGTTGTTGGTGCCATTGAGAATAAATTAGTACATGGTATACATGTCAAGAATAGCATGGAGGGCAATGACAAGATTCTGCTCATGGAGTTGGTACTCTTGTCATACCAGTATTGTGAATAGTTGTAGGTAAGGAGATTTCTCTGTGTGGGATACTATATAATGGAGGACTGACAGACTACTACATCCCCTTTGTAAGTACAGTAGTAGTAAGTACCTGGAACTGCATGAAGCTAAAGAAGTACTAGCATTAAACTAGTATGGAATATAGGAGGATTGGCATCTGTGACAAAGAACAAGAATTGTTTGAAGAAGTGCAGTATTTAAAAAGCGGTGCTTAGCTGTAGAGGGGGGGG
>WKLE02004606.1:8667-37151 GCA_014885115.2 Asterionellopsis glacialis | reverse complement strand
GGGGGAGAGATCCTGGACTTCAGCACACTGGGGATTTTCTGACATGGAAGAAGTAGGACCACAGATGATATGACATCATATTTCCCCCAATGTTGACTATATTTTTCATTCTAATTACTAAAACCCTATTGTCCATCCATCTTCCCTTTTCTTAAAGGTCATCCATGAAATCCTTGTCCTCATTTGTTTTGAACCACCAGTTTCTGTTATTTTCAAGTCTCTGCTCCCTGGAGCTCTTTTTCCATTCATCTTGTGCATCTGATTCTGTTTATAAAAGCTTTTTCTTGGTATCCTTCTTACAGTTTTTTACCTTCCTTTCAAACTCAGCATAATGGTCTGCAATCTTCTTCTTCCATTCCTTGTCTTCTTCCTGATGAATTGTCACCATCTTCCACCTATAAGTTAAAAGGTTCCCCATGCTTTCTGCACTATGCTGACAACAATATTGAAAAGGAAGTAAACTTGTTTGGAGTGAATAAATTATGAGCTATTTTAACTAATTCTAAAAAGCACTTGCCAATCCACGTGTCCAACTCTGACACCCAGTTTCATACCAAGTTTTACATGAGGAGATCTACTTAGAGTCTGTGCCTGACAGGGTTTGGTTCTTCTATAGAAACCAAACTCCTTGAGGTGGCCAATGAGTGCCCTTTGGATTACCTGTTTGGTGTCATGACTGGAGTTGTACTGCCACAGAATGACAGAACGCATCACTGCATCCAATGTCATTGCATCATGACTGGAGCAAGTTGTGCCAATGTGGAGCATCATTGCACATGCTTTGTCCATGACACCATTATGTTAGTCTGTGCTATGGTTGATTGATGTCAAGTATGTGAGTCGTGTCTTCATACATGACTTGCCTACTGCACTGTCTGAGTACTTGGTGAACTCCTCTTCCAACTTCTTCCTGGGTAAATTTCAAAGATCACATGGGTGGTGGTGTGTAATTGAATTTTTCTTCTTTTGTGCTGAAGTATGCTCTTCACCACTAGGTGACAGAAGAGGAAGGGATGCTTCATTTTCTTCAGGTGAAGAGGCAGTTCAATGATTAACAACAATTAACAAACAGAAGATGCTGTCCAATAATAACAACAAGCAACCACCAAAAATATGCAACAATGATTCTACTCATTTTGTCTTTGTTTTTTGTCTCTTTGTGCAAAACAACAATAATCAATAACACATTGTACTTAGAAATATAAAGATTTACCACTGTTTTTTTTTGTTTCCATCCAAATTTCCCTAGTGCATCAGACATTGACAATCAACAAAAATATTTCCTGCCTCAAAACAATGACAAAATGTGATAAGACAAGGGATCTTGTCATTTGTTTGTAGAAGAAACTACTTGCTCCTTTATAAAAGGAGCCATTGATAGTATCCATACTAGGTACTGTTTGATTACCACTTTGGACAACATGGATCAACAAGAAAAGAAGACTAAATGGGGAGTAGTACCTGCTGAGTATGAAGGTACTATTTCCAAGTTCTGGTCCAATGGACTTTATCTTATTTGTCATGTTTGTGAAAAGTATAATCCAAAAATGACATTGGATTTTTACAATACTCTTGTGATTCTTTCCCTTTTTAGTACAACAGAGCTCAAAATTCAGTGCTTCACTGTAAAAGTCCAGGTCGACTGTTATATATCCTTGAAAACTGTTGCAACATTACATGGTAGACAGTTGCAATGTCTCGGGTACCAGGTCTGTGGTGCTAGTTTGATGGTCGATACCTAACAAACATTATAATAGGAGACTACCATTAAGTTTTTGGGAGAATTTAAGGATGTCAAATAAGAATTTTGTTGAATTCGGGAGACATGCCGTGTCGTCAAGTGCACATGATTTATTATAACTAGCGGATATTGATGGATTTCTAACCCTATCGATTGATTGTTGCAATGAGGGATGCTTCTAGATAAAGTACAGGGACTTGTGATTGGAAAAGATGCATTGAATTGAAAATGACAACCACCATTATTTTTTAGCGACTTTGATCACCAGCGAAGCGTCAATGCATAACTATCGCGATGATTCTGTGAGGCTCTAGATTATGGGTAATGCTGTAACCTAGTCTCTAGAGAGTAAGGGTAATTACTTCTATACTAATGGTCCGTCCTTCCCCTCTCAGATTCGCGGTGTCAGATTTTCTCGTTTCAAAATAGGTTATGAGCTTAATCTATAGCACGTAGAATAACGTACAATTATGGACCAAAAACACTCTTCACCCCGGTTTGGTTTACTGCGTTTGCACTGTCCATTTTTCTGGTCCGATGAAGTGGCAACACAGAAAAACAAAAAAAAAAAACAAGAAAGGGTTAGACGCCGGCAGCTACGAAGACAACAGGAAACCAACATTCTAGTTTAAACAGAACGTCGTGGATCAAGCTACACAAGCATACAATATTCTAGAAATCTGACCAAGAATTCGAGAAAATAGCGGCCATGACGTCCTCAACAAAACCGTCACTGAATAGCAGTACTGCTGCAGCTTCATCGGATGGAAATGGGTGCCCTGTCATGCATGATAAGGCCAAGACGAATTCTTCAGCGGCATCTTCTTGGAACCCCATTAATTGGATGAAATCTTCTGCAAATCAACAACAATCACAAAATTTAGGAGGCAGTGGAGGAGGTTGTCCCGTTAAACATGATGGTACAATGAATAACCCATCTTCTGGCTCGCCACAACTGCCAGCATCATTGGAGGAGGCAGCACGTCATGCCCAAACTCCACGTGCCGATCAAAAGATTCCACTTTCGACGCATCGTGTGGTGTCTACTATTCCTCGTGCAGATGAGCTACGTCCCGCAGATGCAAAGAACAAAAATGTAAAGCACGCTCCACACCAACCAGGTGAAGGGCAACGATGGGTATACCCTTCCGAACAACAATTTTACAATGCCATGCGTCGTAAGGGGTGGGAGGCTGATGAGACTACCATTCCAACTGTTGTACAGATCCATAATGCTGTCAATGAACGGGGTTGGTCTGAAGTACAACGGTGGGAACGAGATCTTCATGGTAATGAAAATCCACGACTTGTCAAATTTATGGGCCGACCGAACGATACGTCACCCAAGGCATGGATCAATTCAAATTTGTTATTTTATCATCCACCGTTTGATCGTCATGACTGGTATGTAGACCGTGGGGATGACAAAGAACCTCAACGATATGTGATTGACTTTTACAATGGACAATCGGATAGTGCTGCCGAGACGGGTTTGCTACCATCACTACTGAATCGATTATCTTCGTCTCCCTCCTCCATTGGTGACACTTCCAGTTCGTCTCCTTCAGCTGATCAATCTATACCAATGCGCCCCCCTTCCATGTATCTTGATGTTCGACCAGCTTTGGACAACCCCGAAGCAGTACGTGATCGTGTTCATATGTTTTTCAGAGATGCCTTCCCAGGATTATTTGGAGCCTTTGATAGCATGGACCGAAATCAACAACAAGCGTCTCCGGAAACAACTTCGAATCGTCCATCATCGTCTTAAAATATGATCTTGATAAAAAAGAGGAATGAAGAATAATGTAGCATCTCAGGTTCCTGCATGTTACAACATTGAAATAGCTACTCACCTATAGATGTTGCACGGGAAAAACATTCAGTCTTCCTTTGTACGACGATGGCGAGACATTACGAAGGAAAACATAGCAATCTTGAGAGGATTCTATCATATTTTAGTTCATAGAGAACTATCAGATAAATATTAGGATTAGCATTAAAATATTGTGGATTGTTGCGAATAAATTATATAGTACACTGTTATCAATTAATTTTCAATTGTCATTGTCATTTACTTGTTGAATTATTGTTTAATGTTGTTTTCATGTCTTGCTATCTGTCGTTTGTCTTCCAACAAACGTAAAAGGGGCAGATGAAGAAATAGTAAGAGATTGACATTCTCTCTCTAGCTAACTAGAAATTGTATTCGCTGCTGTAGCACGGATTGGGAAAGGCTGAATTTTGGATCCATCATTGTCGACGGCGTCTGACAAGATCTTGTCAGAAAATCTTCTTTTCTTGTCCTGTAGCCTGTGCTACATTTTTCTACAGTAGATTGTTGATGGCATGATCCAGAGGTCACTCTCTCTTTTGTGATGACAGGATGTAGCATATTTCTTCACCTTCTACCATTTTTCCTTATGCATACTCCCTTACCCTATGATACCAACCACCCTGAGAGTTGCAATCAACACTTAGTTTTGTTTGTAAACTCTTTGAAAGGTTCCATTTTGGCTTCATCATTGTTGATGGCAACAAACAAGAGATTTAGTTGTCGGGGAACCGTATCCAATTACCCAACAAGAAATCAAAGACATAGTGTTCCTGATATTCCCTCATTTAAATAAATTGCACCAACAAAAAGATAGAATGATTAGGAAACTAATGCACAATACCAAACCTAGTATGTTCACGACTAGAGAAGTTGAGGGTGAATCTTGTGTACATTTCCAAGGTAAAATATATATACCCAAGAGACTTCAACAATGGGTTGTAGCATGGTATCATGAAAACTTATCACACCCAGGTAAAACACGTGCAGAAGCAACCATATGACAGCATTTTACTTGGCCTAGGCTAAGAACACATGTAGTGAACTTCTGCAAGGCATGTAAACAATGTCAGCTATGTTGCAAAAAGCAACATAAGAAATATGGACACTTACCCCCTAAAGAGGCTGAAATCCTGAAATGGGAACAAGTCCATATAGACCTAATTGGGAAATATACTATTCAGTCTGATTCAGGCACACATACCGGGTATGCTTCAATGTCTTACTATGTTAGATCCTGCCAAAAGGCTGGTTTGAAACCAAAGCAGTTGAAGACAAAGCATCTAACACCAATAAAAGCAGCATGCCAAGGTAATGAAAAAAATCAGTTGGTAAAAAAATTAAGTACAAAGGTTCTTCTAGTAAGGAAGATAGCACCATGAAGAAATGCAGGAGCCACAATGAAGAGATTACAGGGGTAATCATTCATGTGTACTAACTCCCTGTTTTTGGTAAAGTTGTGGCTAAGCTGTACTGGTAAAATGTCAGGTATAAGGCCTGTTTCAGTTGAAGTTGGTAAAATACCTGAATTGCTAGATTTAATAAGGAAATCTGGTTTTCTCTACACCAACTTTTCAAAAAAATCTCCATACCAAAAACACATATAATAGACTAATTTACTAATTTTACTCTACTGCTACATTTCACAATCAGGAAATGTTACAGTCTGTACTAGAGCTCTGCAGAAATGCAGATGCTATTGTATGAACAAACAAACATTCATATCAATAAAGAAATTAGTACTCAATTATAGGAATTTACTAGCTACATCTTACTTAACTTTGTACTAATTTACCACATTCTAAAATCTGGTAAACATCAAATCTCTCCAGGACTTTTTTTTAAAATTTTGGTAAAGTGGACAGAATAAGAGATCAGTTTGAAGTTGGTAAAAATCAATGATTACCCCTGTACTGCTTTACTGAAATCAATAGTTTTGATGCTTCATATTTGTTATTCAACCATGTGGGAGGAGGTTTTGTGTGGTGGTCTGGTTAGAAACAGGGATGTGATATTTTGGGTGCGGTGATTTTTTTGTGTCCTTTTTTGCACAATGGGCTCAAATGTTTCCCCAGTTTCTCCCTGCTTATGCTCTCCCAGTTACTTTATTTGGGCAAGTCCTACAGAATAGGGGGAGATTTTTCATGCAGCACAAAGAGACAAATTGTTGAATTTATCATTTGACCTTCAGGTCTAATGATCCCTCAATACTTTAAGGTCCTAGTAGGGCAGACTAGTAATCCATTTTTTCAACTCACAAGGTAACTTTTGGAAGCTCTTTCTGAGGAGGTTGGGGTGGAAAATGACAAATTTAATAAAAATAAAATCTTTATTTTTGAAAATATACAGTCTGGTTCAAAATTGCTTTGTACATATATAATTTAGTTTCCAAAATATCTCATTTACATAAAAACAAGAAAAACATAGGAAGGTCAAATGCATACAATTTCCATTGTTTTATTTTAGGGAAATGTATGAAAATGTGCAGGGCCTACAGGCCTATTTTGAACCACTAATCTCAAAATGGTTCAAACTTTTGATCACCTGCAGTTCAGAAAATTCGTGTTAATCCATATCCCCAATACTCCAAACAAGTCATGTATAATGTATATTTTGATTATAATGGGTGGGTTGGAACAAAAGGGTTCATTTTAAAAAATAACCAAATTGAGCAGTTCAAAAATTAGTGGTTCAAATCGTTTTTTTCTGGTACCAAAATCCCCGGTTCCAAAAGACCGGGAGGAAATTTCCATCAGCACGTGCGTCATGCGTATGCGCAAGAATCGATCGGTCCGATCTGTCTGTCTGTCTGTCTGTCTGTGTCTCCGAAGAACCTTGCAACGGACATGTTGTAGCTGACAACCGGATATCTAATAATCAATACTGAACATGTCAATAAATAAATAGATTATGCATATAATAAAAAAAATGAAAAGCCATCGATTTGTATATATGGGACTGTACCTAGAATTTGACATATTTTAGGTACCAGGTACCTTATCATGCACTACTGTACAATACCAGGTATGAAAGAATCAATCAAGATTTCGTGATCTCTTCTCAACGCTTGTCAATTTAGAGAGCACGATGCGGACCAGCGGGACAACTCTCGAACTCACTGAGGATCCCTTGCGTGTGACACCACATTCTGTTGACGAAGGCGAGAATACAAACTATATCAATAAGAAAAGCTCTTTCATCTTAATATCTACTTTTCTGCAGGATAGTGAACTCACAAAAGATTGGATCGTTGGATCTCTAGTTGACTTGCTTTTACCTTTTTTGTGATTTCTTGCTTAGACACTCGTCACATATTGCTCAAGAAAGTCTATATGTAAAGCATACATTCGGCTAGAATCATTCATCCATGAAACTTAATCTTTCTTGCATTGGCTGTCTGTAGAAAAGGCCACTCTTGTTTCTTGAAAAAATCATGATGCAACAACATGTGACAACAACTGGTGGAATTAACAATGAAAACAACAACAACAACATCATCATTAGTTCTGCGAATAATACACCTCCAGCTCTTCCAATGCTACAATCAATAGAAGCAACAGATATACCACAATCACCGTCGCGTACCAAAATTATTATCCGTGATCTGATAAAATCGACTTATATTTTATTGGATAGTAAATTATTATGGTTACTTATCTTTGGTCCTATCGCTCTTATTGGAGATGCTACTGGATCCTTAGGTGAAGCCATATGCTTTGCGTGTTCTGGTATTGCCTTAATTCCATGTGCCGAACGGTTGTCGTTTGTTACCGAACAAGTAGCAGCACATACCAATGGTACCATTGGTGCCTTATTAAATGCTACATTTGGGAATGCACCTGAACTTTTAATATCCACAGCAGCATTAAGAGCAGGGTTTTATCGTGTCGTACAATTGGCAATGTTAGGTTCCATGTTAACTAATCTATTATTCGTATTTGGTGTGGCCAGTTTAATTGGTGGATTTCGTTGGCAAGTACAAGAATTACGTATTACAAGTGGCAACGTCTCTGTAGGGATGTTACTTGCCTCCACAACTGGATCACTCCTACCCGCAGCTCTGTATTATAGTGGTCAACTTCAAAAAGATGATGCTGCTACTGATACTAGTAGTGGCAGTAGTAATACTGCAGAAACCAGTGGATCATCATCGTCGTCGTCATCACTTACAGGTGGTGTCCCACCCAATGGTATATTGGAATTCAGTCGAGTAAATGCAGCTGTCATGATGATTTTATACTTGTGCTATTTGATTTTTCAATTAGGAACACACAAGGATGAATTTGACGAAGATGAGAATGTTGTCGAATCAGCCAATGGGCACATGGTAATGTTAGCACCATCCTTCGTTACAGCTCATCCCAATACGAAACGTCATCCTGCGAAACGGAATCAATTTTGTTTAAATTTTTGGACAAGTTTACGTTCTACAGCAGCTGGTGCAGATGGAGGAGGACTGTATCAAGCTATACGCAGAACTAGTACGTTGGGGATAAATAATAGCAGCAGCGGCAACCTAAGATTGAATTCCCCTTGCGATCAATCGAGCTTAAGTAGCGCTAGTGAACATGACGGGAACAATCATAATGACGACGGTGACGATGATACTGATCCAGAAACGACTGCTATCAAATCTTTGATTCACCACCACCACCACCATCATGAGAAATCGATCAATATTAGTCCTATACCCAGTCGACTAAGAGGCGATTCGCATTCACTTCCTAGTCGAACAGATGCAGAATATTATAGTCAGTATCACAATGGACCTAAACACCGGTATAACGGTGGTGTCGGTGGGGCTAGTAACAATGTAGGGGGTTTAACGAGAAGAGTAAATAATGGCTTTACAAGTTTTGGGCCTAGCGATGAAGGAGACGAAGTAGATGCCTTTGACGAGGAAAACAATAGAAAAGGACTTAAAAGAAAATCATCTGAATCAGACATGGACTTTGATTCTTCTTCAGAAGATGATGATGATAAACAAATGTCATTGTGGACAGGTATCCTTTGGCTATTAATCATTACCTTAGGTATATCTGCTATGAGTGATATCCTTGTCGATACCATTGATGGCTTTGCGTATCGACTGCAGATCAGTGAAGTCTTTACATCCATGGTGATTGTCCCATTCTTTTCCAACATTGCAGAACAAGTTAGTGCTGTCATTTTTGCCTATCATAACAAAATGGATCTTATGGTAGGTGTCACTGTGGGGAGTGCCATCCAAATTGCTATGTTTGTACTACCCGGTTGTGTGTTGATCGGCCTTGCGGTAGACAGATCCATGACACTCTTCTTTCGCGGATTCGAAACATGCTGTTTATTTTTGGGTGTTATTTGTGTTGCAGCTGTATTGCAAGGCGGCACAACCAATTGGCTTGTGGGGATGACTCTTATTGGCATTTATATAATGATAGCAACGGGTATATGGTTCCATGAATTAGAAGATTTATCCCACGATGCCGAGCTTGCAATTCAAAATAGAACAGCATTTTAAAAATAGAAAAGAATGAAATTTCAAAATGAAGATAGAGTTTTGAAAAAACACTTTAATGCTAATATCCAATTGAAAAGAGAGATTCGCAAAATAATAGGTTTGTCGGATTATCGATTTCTTCCTTAGTGCTGACCCGTGATATTGCGTACACCAGTCCATCCATCTACATACTTTTTTACATCAGTTGTATCATATGGAATAGAATTAATCATGTGAAGTGGTGTAGGATAAAGTAATTTAAGATTTTGCAATAATTTTAGAAGAATTTCTGGAGTGCTTTCTGCTCTTGTAAGCCTTGAGGGGATAAGTTCAATTAATGTATTGCGCTTTTGGGGTTAGCATCATGTAAAAACTTGAATGATCCTTTGGTGCTGATTCAGGAGGTGCTGGATCAGGTTGAGGACCAATGGAAGTGGCAGTACTTCCACACTGGTGCTCTAAACCATGAGTGAGGCCTTCATGATACAAGACAGTTACACCATGTTTGGCAAACTGTTGGAGAGTAGAGTGATGAAAACATGCTATGACCTCCTTTATTGGACAACTTACAATTCACCAAAAGAAGATCCTGAAGGAGCTCAGTCAAAGTTGCAATATTAATTTCCAAAAGTTTAAATTTTACAGCATTGATCCAAGAATTGATATCTTCTTGGTCTATTTTCCTGTCAACAGCAATAAACCAAATGAGAAAGTTGCAAGTTGCAACAGTATCCTCAGGGGCACAAATAGTATCATCCTCTGGGAAATCTTCAAGATTGGGAAAGCTTGTAGTATACAAGGCATCTCCCTCTCATCAATAGGACTATTAACTGAAAGATGAGTGATATTGACAGAAATATCTTGAACAGGAGCATCAAGAAAGACAGGCAAAAGCCAAATCCCAGAAAAACCCAACTCATCAGGATCATCTGAATCCTAAGATGGTGGAGGATGGATAGACTCAGGAGGGCCAGGGGGTACACCTGAGTTGGGATATTGAACCTGGGGAAGATTACCTTGTGGTTTACTAGCAGCAGTCTTAAAACTATCTTGAAAGTTGGAAGTACCCTTGTCTCTTAGTGGCTTTACAAATGCACTTGGTGCAAAACTTCCACTCATGCCCATCATTATCTTTAACAGCAGGAACAGTGAAATCTGCAGGTTTATAAAAGTTCTAAGTTGCTAAGGCATGCAAGCTTTCTTCTCTTTCTTAGGATATGACCCAGAAGTCTTAGCAGAGTCTTGTCAGAAGATTTACCACAATTGGATCCTTAACTGGAACCATTCTTCCTCTCCCACTGAGGACAGGTGGTAACAATGTGACTTTTTATCACCACAAAAAATATAACACTAATGTCCAGACTTGGCATCCCCTACATTGTTGCCTTGCAGAAAACAGTGACAGTATGGACAGGCCATTCTCAGTCAGCAATATAACTGCCATGGAGTTGTTGTAACAGAGAAATCAACCCAAAAGGACCATAAAGGGAATAATTGGTGTCCTTGGCAATCAGAGGAGGGTCTTTAAGATCATACTGGGATTCCATCTCCTTGGTGTCATCTAAAAAAGGGTGTACACTCTGCAGTTGAAACATTTGCTGGAAGTGTTGACAAGTTTGAGAAGCAGAGAGGATCAGGCAATACAGCATAATCAGATTGAGGAATCTTGATTAGATAGAGAACTTCAGTACAACAAAGATCAGAAACATCTTCTGCTGGAAAGGAATCAAGTTTTGGATAATCCCAGAGAGTTTAATCACCCTGCACATTATGTTTAACTGGTGCATGACAGGTTTCAAGGGCCATGAACAACAACAGAGAACTGGACCAGACATCTTTTTGAAACTAGAGATGTAATTGTAACAACTGGTATAGCTATCTTCTGTCAAAAATCATACACCAGACAAGAATCAACTAGTAGACAAGATAAATCAATGTCAGATCTTGTTTATAAGTGTCACATATGCACTATTATCAGTAGTAGTCAATGATCAATATTTGTGCTGCTGAACAATATCAGCAACCTTGAAGGAATGTAAATGATCAAAAAGATCCACAACAGTATTACTGCTGTCAAGTTTGACATAATAAAATGTTTTTGTCCATATTCTTCAAGAATAAGTTGTTGAATACTCTTAATAAACTTGTCTTTATCTAATTTATTGGATAATGAGGAATCTTTCTTGACTTTGATGTTTCTGCATGCCAGCACCAGCAGCAAAACAACAATGCACAGATGACACAAGAAAGAAAAAAAGTGCAGTGGCAAAGAATACTCTACGAAAAGGATTGTCATTTAAACAAATATGTAAATTGTGTGGACATAAAAGGAGTTAGTATCTTGTGGATGGCAACATGAAAAAATGTTTGTGACAAATTTTGTCAGTGGAAAACATGCAGAAGGTGCGGTGCAGAAAAAAATAATCACGATGCGCATAGTACATAGTACAAAAATGGGATACTTTTGTACTCTTATGGTAGCACAGGGGGCCATTCTCAGTCATAGTCATCATCATTATGAATCAGTTGTACACAGAAGTTTTTTCAATTAAATATATGTTTTCTGCATCAAAATATTGTATTTGCTAAAAGAACATGTTCTTTTTTTCTGTGGCTGGGAAAGAAAAGGAACGCCAGCATGGACGGAAACGGTTGGTATAAGAATAACGTCTATGTTTTATCCCCGAAAGCTGCAGGGATATCTCCTATGGGGTATCCGACCCCTTCTCCCTCCAGGGAGGGGGTTGTTTCAGCCACCCTACCAGGCACACCTCAAGAAATGAGATGAGAGATGAGCCCTGATTTTTACCATGTAAGTAGTGGGCGATGAAAATCACTCTTATTCTACGATTGCTCTAGTAGAGGGTGTGTGACGTTCCAGTAGACTAATTGTTTTGTGTCTGTGTCCGTTGAAATCTGTTGAAATGCGATCCCTGCAGTTCACTTTTTTCAAGAAAGAGATACCGAGTATCTGGGCTTGATGATTAATCGTCATCCATTCATTCTAAACATCCGAGAGATAACATAAAGATACATGATGAACCATCATAATGACAATGCTAGAAGTAGCGTGCGTCTTTCAATAGTAGTCGTGGTATTTTCAGTGATTCTTCCAAGTACTAATACTACAGCAGCAGCAACTACTAATTATCATAGTCATCCCCCTCAACAACAAAAACGACAAGAAAACTCATGGCAACCAATAACCACATGTCGCCAAGAACCTACTTGGAATTCCTCTCGTAGTACTGATGATAGTCCCAATATAAGTGGATTAGGTCGCGTTGTAAATTATTTTGGTTATTGTGCCGAAGAAATGGACTTTCTCCCAAGATCACAATATTGGTACAACCAACCTTTATCACCTTCCAAGGCACAACATTATTGGGGTGAAGATGAACAAGATGAAATAGAAGAATTTGAAGAAAGTGATATAACTAATATAATGCTACAATGTATTATCGAAGAAGAAGAAAAACAACAAAAAGCTACCATAATTGACAACAACAAGAAAAAGGAATCATCGCCATCGCCCAGGAACAAAAATATGATAATATCTGAACCTAAAATTACAGCGCAACATGTACATAGTGATGGAACAGTTGTTGCTGTTGAAATTGAATCAGCCCTAACCGAGAAAGAAGCACAGTCTGTTCAAGCATTGGCGACATGTCAACGTCGATACTTTGGTAAGAGCCATTTTGAAGATCGGAGTTTTGGTGAAGGTTTGGGTGGTAATAATTGTACATTTTTGGCACCTACGATACAAATGTTGTTACCTGGTGTTGCAGCACAGGTAATGACTGTAGCACACCTTGCATGGAAGACAGTGGGATGGGAAAATCATATAGACTATAACTTTCCGAATCCTAAAACATTAGGTATCCGTACATCAGAACATTTACGATATTCAATTGGATCCACATTAGGGATGCATCGTGATTACGAATCAGTATATACTATACTTGTATCATTATCAGATCCTGAAGAGTATAAAGGTGGTGAATTTTTTATTAAACATGATGGTGGAGGTATGACATTGACGAAATTATCAAAGTTAAAGGCACTCGTATTTTTAAGTGATGAATTAGATCATGGTGTTAAGGATGTTATATCCGGTGTGCGTGAAACATTTGCAAATGAATTATGGGTTTATTCAGATACTCCACTGGAATCCATACGACCGAGTTTTGCAGATTGGAAACAATTCTTGCATGATTGGGAATGGGATCAAGATGAAGCTGTTTGGGAAAAGCCTGTGTTTTATGATGAAGATGATTATAATGAAACTCATTCCTCTTATGAAGAGCAATATGAAGACGACGACGGCAGCAGCGAGGAATCATATGAAGAATCATGCGAAGCAGAGCCAGGAATGAGGTATTGAATCTTTTTAAAAAAAAATTCTATTCCCATATTTTATTTGATCTTTCTCCAAGTTCAAGCCACAGTCCGAGTCGTTTCTTAAGAGAACTCAATGGAAATGCATTTCAAAAGTCTAAACTTGGTAGCTCATGAACTGTATCATATAGAGTTATCATAATTTCTCAACAACGTTGATACCAATAATATCCATAAGGATGCGGATGGTACCTGCGGTAGCCATCACAGAGAAAGACGACTTATCTTCAACTCCTCTGTTTCTGCATTCTTGACTGAACAATTTTCGTAAAACTTAATTCGAAAAAAAAAAAGCATGGAGAAGTCCGTTAGACTCATTTCTTTCAAAGCGATTTTCTCAACATTCATTCACAACTACTTTTGAGGGTAAGGCAGCTTCTCACCTGATTGAAATTTTGACTTGTTTCAAAGAGATAATCACAAATACGGTTCGGATACAACTCTCGCCCAACCTCGTTGAGAACATCTGGAAGTTTGACAAGGTTACGGATAAGTTGAAGTTCCGAATAATGAGAAATGATGATGTCCGAAGCTTCCTGCCCTTCAAGTGTGTCGCCTTCATTTGGGTCAATAGCTTTACGGACAATACCACAAAGTCTGGCATATGTATAAAGCATGTACGGAGCTGTACTACTATTGAAACTTAGCATTATATCTTGATATCTCTTGGAATGAAGTGTTGTCTCAATATAATATTATGTAGAGACACCTGTAAATATGATAGTTTGACGCCTTAGTATTTATTCACAACTTTATTTTCTCAAAACTGAATTTCGCTGTATCACATTCAGACAGACAAGTCTTCTTTTTAAAATTTGTGCAAGGCTGTATTGATACTTCAATGAAGTGTGACTTCTAATTTATTTGTTCACCTCATCGTCTGATTCCTTGACTTCTCGCCTCGTTCTCGAGTGTTTTACAATCAAACCGTCATCGACCAGATAGTAGCACCTGCATTTGTTTTCACAGAAACGATTCCAGTATCGTCAATCGTAGCATAAGCTCCAGGATTGTTTTCTGTTTTTGAGCTCCAGAGAGGCTTCTTCTCGTAGTTATAGAGAACCAAATTTCCATCTTTTTGCATCACAAGGTGATTTCCATAACTACCCAAAGTTTCAGCGGATAATCTTTTTCTACCACGGAGATAAAGGCCAAGGTCCCCCATTTTGTCCAATCCAAATCTATGACCGTTCTTGTCAGAACATATGAATTCGGTGGGATCAAGACGCTCATCGGGATAGATTGCTCGGTCTCTACAGTAAAAGTCTTGCGAGTGCCACTCTTTCTTTCCTCCGTTGTTTTCGTGAAACTCAATGCGACAGTCTCCGTGAGAATAGCAATTATATTGCAACTGATCTTTTGGATAACCAACGTTTGTCCTTGTGGACCAAAGAGCTTCGTCGTTTTTACTGTACACAACAAAATTTCCATCGCCTTGGAAATATGCATGATGACCAAACCTACCCCCCATATCGTAGTAGTGACCGTTCCAAAAAGATGGGTTAACGGAAACAACATGAGATGCTCTTGTCAGCCTGCCGTCTCCGTCTAATCCGAACCAGGAGCCCGATCCAAAAGAATCACAAATCATCTGGTTCCTGTCAAATCTTTGCCCTGGAAGAATCGTATCTCCTGCACATAAAGCCCCAGGGAAAACAGAATAGTCTTTCAAAGACCAGATGACGTGGTAAGTATTCTCTGTGATAAGTTCAACATTACCATCCGAATCGATGTGAAGTTTGACTTCGCCATTTCCATATGTTTCAGTAGACCATAATCGTGTTCCGTTGAAGGTGTACACAACTAAATCACCATCGTCAAATTTTAAATAGTTGCCATAACTGCCGCCAGTGCCAGCGGACCACATTTTCTCGTCGCGCATATGCTTGTCCCAGAATGCCAGGTCACCAGTTCGGTCTAAACCGAAATAATAGCGGTTCATGTTGCAAAGCATTTCACCACTATCCATGCGACCACCATTTTCATAACTGTTGAATTCGTTTCCAATACATTCTCGCTCTTCATCACGCAGACTTACATGGACTGATCCATCCGTAGATTCGAAACTAGGTGATTCAAGATATCCAAAGAAACCTAGCACAAGATTAGGGTTCCCATTGGTACGAGATGACCATAATGGCTCACCATTACTTGATTTAATTACTAAATTCCCATCGTTTTGCATGACCATCTCACTCCCTAAACCACCGGTGACTAAAGTTGATTCTGGGTACGACTTTGTCCACACAACTCCATTGTAACGTTCCACGAGTAACCTACCATCAACCAGCCCAACAGTTTGATCATCCTTACAAATGTACTGCCCATTCAATAGCTTCTTGTTTGGTCCAAGGGAATCACCAACACAAAGCCAGTCAGGATCAGTATCAACCCTCCAAAGGACATTCGATGCGTCATTTGGAGCGGCAATCCGAGAATCTCCACTGTTGAATAGGACCATTTTCGCACCAGGGTTGCCATGAGTACTCGAACTCCAAAGGGGACTTCCTTCCTCATTCCTCATAACCAAATTGCCGTCTCCTTGCATCTTGAGACTGTCACCAGAGATTCCATTCTGATCTGCTTGCCAGACTGTATTCCATTCGTGATTAAGCCAGTCTTTTCCATCAGAAACGCTGACATGCTGTAAATTCAACCTTCCGGTTCCATCCATTCCGAACCGGTACTCTCCGGCACACAAATATTCTTTCCTTTCCAGGGCCCTATTAGCATCAAGGGTATCCCCATGACAAAAATCCTCTGCACCATTTAGGAATCTCACATTTTGGGATGGTATTAATTGTGTTTTTTCTTCTGGTGCCGATCCACGCAAATTTCTGTCGGAGGAGGAGGAAGTTTTGGCATTACCAAACGTTGAGCAGCAAAGGTAGAGGGTCCCATACAAAATTGAGTTTTTTTTTGACATCATTTTTATCGCTGGTGTTGTTGTTGTTTTTTCGCGTTCCTTTTTTTATGAGCCATCTCAGTATAAAGCGGGTTGAAACCCTCTACATGATCACAATAACTAATATGCGGATTGAAAACTGATCACCTACGACTCAACAAGTGCGTTTTTCTGATGAATGCTTTACACGGCCAAAAATTCTTTCTTTCTCTCTGAATCTTGGTGACACTGAGTAATCCATTTGGAATATGACTCTTCCTGTCACAAAGACTTGACATATTGTCTGGTCTACAAAGCCAAAGTTGGCAAGAGCGTCACGAGCCACGACTTGCAAATGTAATATTTTCGCAAGACTAATGTCGTGTTGAAATTCCAATCGTGGTTGGTGTGTCGTATTCTCCAAAAACAAAGCAGGAACGCAAGATGAAAATAGTTTTGATTTCTTTCTCTATGCTATACACGTTTATTCTTTTCTCGTTTCTTCTTCGTTTTGTTCTTGTAGTTGCTGTAGAGGTACAGCACATCGTTGTCGCTGCTTGGCACCACGATAATCACGCCGATATTGCAATTCTTCCTGATTTTCACAATAATTAACATACCTTGCTGCTGTAAAGAAAAAATCAGATAGTCGATTGACATACTTCATTGCATTTGGGTCACAAACACCATCTTGTACTAATGGTACTATTCGTCGTTCGGCACGACGACATACAGTCCTAGCAACATGCAAATGTGCTGCACCCTTGGCACCGGTGGGTAATACAAAAGATGATAATTCTGGTAATTCTTCTGTCATTACATCAATCCAATCTTCTAATACATCAATGTTGGATTTATGAAACCCACCTCCGACACCATCTGCTGTAAACGTAACATGGTCTTCATCATCATCATTATCGTCGTCGTCATCATCATCCACCGTTATTATTTTATGTGGTTTTGCTACATGACTACCAATGTCAAAAAGACGACTCATTACCTCAAGTAACCATTCTGGTAAATCGCCATACTCCATACTATTACTTTTCGTAGCACCGTTTTGGCGTGTACTATTGCTAGTAGTAGTAACAGCAGCAGCCATTAGTTCCGCATGAACTACACCGACAAAAGAACATAATTCATCTACAGTCCCCATTGCTTCAAATGCATCATCTGCTTTTGACCGTCTTTCACCTGTCAACAGTTGTGATGTACCCATATCACCACCGCGTGTATATGGTACATTTTTGCTTGTATGACGACCGCCGTGACGTCCACCCTTTCCAATGGTAGAGTTTGACGTAGTTGATGATGGTGTCGTTTTATTCGGGCCAGAAGTTGATTTTGATAACTTGGACGACAATAAAGACTCATTCTTGGATGTTTTTTGTTGTTCTTCTTGTTGGGGTTGTAACAAACATGATTCAATGTTGCTGGGTACTTGTTCTGGATATTCACCATTCGGTCTTGAATGAATCACACCTGACGAAATGAATGGTTTCGAGTTTGTTTCTGTTGCTGTTGTACCACTAGCTTCATACTTTATTTGTTGAACTAACTGCTTTGCCATTTGAGCATCCCCACTTGCCAATTTTGCAGCACGACTACGACTTTTGGAACCACCCACATTTTCCCATCCATACGGACAATGACGACATGTATTACCACAACATTTACCACGTTTTAAATGTGCTAATTCTGTAAAAACGGTAAACCCTGTTGTAGGATCTTCATACGTAGTAGATCCGCGAAGCAATGCTTGATGGTGTAATTCTTCAATGTCAAGATCATCCTGACCATCCTTACTACTGTGATTGTTATGACTGCCCATACTTGGATTCCAAGTGCGAGAGGTAGTATCAGTAGTCTTGCTGTTGTCAGAGGATGGTATAATTCTAGAATGATATTCTTGTCTAGTTAGTGTAGATAAGACGCGTTGTTTCCCTGTGAAGAATGATGTTGTATTCAATGGTGATGACAAAAAATATTTTGTTTTTGATGCTGTTGCTGTTGCCGTCGTCGCGATTGTTGATGAGGAGGATCCAAAAAAACGACGGGCTGCCACCACCCGAATAAGGAATTTAGAAGATTGGGGCATGCAGTACAACGACACCTTGGACAATCCTTTTTTAACAATGTAATGAACGAAATAAACGAAAGTAATGAAATGCACAAACAATGTTCACTCTTGGATGTGTCGACTTTGATGACGCTTCTCTTTTTTGGGGGAGGGGTTCAGTGTGCCACACGATTTTGTTCTTTAAAATATCGACTACACATCCAGTTTACGAGAGTTTGCATGATCACAGCTCACAGCTTTGGTTTGTTCCCTCCAGTGCCTGGGCAAGGGGGCGGCTGGGTCTCTCTGGGTTTGAACGTGCTTCGTTATACGACCCAAACGATGTATGTTTTATCGTATGTAGAAAAATGGTACATTTCTACATGATTGATTTTAGCACGGGATTCATTCATTTTCGGACAGACGTTCTCACAGACATGACATACTTTCTAGAGTTAGAGATATCTAGATGGACGGACAGGGCGATCATAATTACGTCTGGCCTTTATCCGAATTGGATGAAGGCCAACCAAAAAAACAAAAAATAATAATCTCACAAGCATGCCAACACTCCCGTTACTAGAGAGTAGAGAGATCTGTCTGTGTGCGATCCTTTCTCACACATTATATTGTTTGTTCTTTTTGAGTTCACTCTCTTCACCTGCTTCATCAAAGCCCAGTCAATCACATCAATAGAGAAAGGCGTACATCCACATAGGCCTTGAGTCCTTCTAATCTCATTTAATTAATTTTGCAAAGACCATCCTGAAGGAAGAAACCTTATCATCATGAAAAAAAAAAGTAATAAAAAAGCGAAAAGGCAAGAGGAGGACGAAAAGCAACAAAGGAAACAGGAAGAAGAAGAGGAGGTCGTAGAAAAAACAACATCGGAAGGTGTAGCACGTTTACCTCCTCCAGAAGATTCTTCCGATGAGGATGATGATTCATCTTCCGATGAAGAAGATGATGATCTTGTACTAGAAGGAGTCCTTACTCGTAACCCAGAAGTACCTTCCTCGTCCGATGACGACGACGATGACGACGATGAAGAAGTTAGTAGTGAAAGTGAAGCTGAAGATGATTCAAAACAAAGTAGCAACAAGGTACAAAAACAATCCAATTCAAAAAAATCAAAGGATAACAATACAAAGAAACGTCCTTCTCCATCCACAAAAAATAAAAATGAACAAAAGAAGAAAAAGAAAAAGAATAAAACACCCATCAAGGAAGAAGGACCTGAAATTGTTCAAGTTGACTTTACCTTTTGTGATATGGATGAAAAATTCTTTTATGGCTTAAAAGCACAATTAAATGGAAGTAGTCCTATCTATGCATCACAATCGTCACCCTTAGCCGATTTAATGATTGAAAATATAGCTGTGGGAACCGTGATTTCCACCGATGGTGATGAAGACGGGTATGTATATGGATTTGCATCTGTATTGAATGTCACCAAATCACAAGATGCACCATGTTTACAACATTTAAAAAGTCTGTGTTTGAAAAATTGTCCATCACAACGCAAAGCAGAATTAGAACATGTATTGTCAGGTAAAACAAATCGACCAGCAGGATTCCTGTTGCATTCACGTATGGTAAATTTACCATTAGAAATTACAGAAGTATTGCATCAACAATTGGTATTAGATATGGATTGGGCTGTCAAAAATGCTCATGGTGGTGAACAAGTTAGGAAGTCATTAGATTTTGGTGCCTTTGTACGATTGGCACCTACCTACCCCAGTAGTGAGGGCTCGTCGAGTGTCATGTACAAATACTTTGATGATGAGATCTTTGCATCGAATGCAGAATTTACGTATACATTTGATGCTCCCAAAACATTTGGATCTGAAGAAAAACAACTATGCACTGTCATTGTTATGACTAAAACAGGACATAGAGCAGCTATGGAAGAAATGAAGAAGATGGTGGGTGGAGGTTAATCAAAATTAAACGGTTTACTTTGTTGGGCATAAGCTATTAAAAAGATGCTACATCTTTTTTAGTGCTTGTAGTTTGTAATATTTTTCGGTATTTAGAGTCGGAGTTGCCATAATTTTTCAACTTTTTTCTTGGGTCATCGCTACAAATAATCATGGTGAACAACAGGATTCTTGATAACGCTCATAAGTTCTAGAGACTGAGTAGCTTATCATCTTGGTTGAATGCCCATTTGGTAAATTCAGCAAGTGCACAACCAGACCAAAGGACCAATTGTAGATTAGACAGAGAACTAGCAGCATTCGATGCCTTATCATTAGGGTCTTGTTCATATTTTTCAAAAAGATCACCAAATGGTGCTATATCATTGTTGCTGTCGTCACCATAAGAATCTGTATTACCACATACTTCAAAATCATTCAAAGACCCTCCTGGAGGAGGTGTGTTTCTAAACATATTAGTTGTTTTGGCAGTTGGATGGACATCGTCCCAACACAAATGGTGATGAAAACTTGATCCATCAAACATGTATTCAAAATTACGAACAAGATTGACATTCCATGATGAAATGTTGTTAGCACTGCTCTTGCTACTATCAAAACGAATACAATCTTGAAACATGGAAGCCATATTGAGAACTGCATATGTTTCCCAACTAGACAATCCACCTCGACCCTGAAATGACGTAGCACCACGAAACATGGAATTTAAATTTTGTGCCCATTTCACTTGAAAGTTAATTTCATCTTGCACAGATACTGATGAGGATGAAGATCCTTCGTCGATATTGTTGTTTCTCCTTCTCATCCATTTCGAAAGATCACCATCAAAACTAATTGCATGTTCAAACATATGTGACAAATCGTATGCATTGGCAACACTCCATGTCGAAACATCACCATTGAACGAAGATGCATTGGCAAACATGTATGAAAAATCAAACACATGATTCGTGTTCCACATTGATAGATTACAATCAAAGGTAGATGCACCATGAAACATATGACTAACATTCTTCACTTTTCCTACATCCCATTGGGATACATCCTCATTGAATTCAGTAGCGTTATTGAAAGCAGAGGACATATCACTCACAGATGAAACATCCCATTCCTTGATGTCGCCATACACAACTCGTGCGGTTGTAGGGTCCTTTACCCACATTTGTGCAGCTTGGCGGAAACTTTTGTTGTCAAGATGTATCACCAAAGATGCATTGACCAATGGTGCTAGTTGCAAATGAAGCGTAACCACCGTAGCCGCTAAGGTGGTATTACTGTTATGGATGATCTTCATTGCGATTCTTTTTTGCTTCCTATTTTTGATTTGCAGTTCTCGTTACATATATTTTTTAAAAGATCATTGCTTGACTTGGATTGATTGTGATTATTCATGTCTCTTGCTGTTTCTTTTAAAGTGAAGATTTCAAATTTTCAAAAATTTTGAAACCTTCTTTCTAAAATAAATTGTTGTCGTGTGTCATCAACGGACGGACAATCAGTGATTTAGGTGAAACCATCGTTTTCAATTATGAAATTACAGAAAAGGCGTTGTTCTACATTTGTTTGTGATAGCATTGTCCTGTTCCAAGTTTGAAAACTGCTTCCGCACCTGTATCAAATGGCAAAATTAAATGCAACACAAATAGATGATGTTAGAGACAAGCAAATGTTAGAAATCTAAAAGGGACTGCAGACAGTGAAAGATAAGAAAATTTCGAATCGTGAATCATGATCAATAGAACGACAAAAATCATCATCTCTTACAACTCACCTCCAAATGTCTTCAATAATGACGGAGGTAAAAATCCTCCTTCACACGCACAGCGCCAATTATTTTCCATTTCCATTGTACTATTGTTATTGTTGTTGTCGTCGTCGTCGTTAATAGTGCTCGTGTCTTGTTCGTTTATGTTAGACGTTTGACCTTCAGCGCGTTGAGATGCCAATGAGGGGAATTCTTTTACTTTTCGGTTTTCATTAGTTCCTTCATCACCCAGGGAAGAGGAAGAGACTTCGTCAACGTTATTAGTAGGAGCGCCTGGCGATAGAATCTTACGTGGAGCTTCATTGTTCTCTGGTGGTGGTGATGCCGATGTTATCCTTTCCTGCTTTTCTTCCACAGGATCAGTTTTCGTCCTACCCTGATATCTAGGCAAAAGCAATATGATAACCACGATAATTAGAGCACCGCATAGTGCCGTCCAGAGCACGGAAGGATTGAGATCAAAAGACGATGATAACATATTTGCAATTATATAATGGAAATAGTTTGTTTTGAGCACAAGAGCAGAATGAGAATACGAGTACACAGTAGTTCGGTGCTGGTTTGTCTTGGTTGCTGTTTTTAGATGTTTTGATGTTGGTGGGATGTGTTGGTGGCAACTTTTTTTCCAATTTTTGTCAATCAGAAAATGGGGTGCTTGCTCTGGTGACACACGGGCGGACTATGACGTATTCACTGGCCGAAAAAATAAAATTGAGGATTAATATATTTGCAAGAAAAATAAAAAAAACAAATCTCACCTTGGCAGGATCTGAGATCTCGATCCTTCAAGTCGACATCAACCAGGGCTCATGTCAAGAGGCGAACAATCAAAACCATCGCGACAGGTCGGGGTTCCTCTTCTATCGAACACCTTGAACACACTTGATTTCTTTTGATATCTTACTTCTGAGAGATATCCTAAAGAATGGCGACTCGACAATTTTGTTGTATTACAATTCATAGCCGTTGGGTGCAAACGACAACCTCACTCCTCTTTCTGCTTCTAGTTTGTCAAGTAGAACGTGTATCGTCGTCGGGGTCTACTGCACGCAATAATATCGGTCCTAGAAAGCTTGTTATTGGAGTAGACGGTGGGACTGAATCAATTCGAGCATGTTGCTTTGATGCTTTGAATGGAACTGTTGTGGGAAAGTCACACGCTGTCCCTTACACAACATTTCACCCAAATCCGGGATGGGCAGAACAAGATCCTAAAGATTGGTGGGAAAATTTAGGTACAGCTGTGAGAGGTGCGCTTGAATCGCTCCCGGGTCGTTGCGACGGCGTTGTTGCTACTTCGGATGACAAAAACACGAACAAAAATGATAACCATAATTACTTTGAAATCGTGTCTATTTGTATTGATACTACATGTTGTTCTGTGGTAGTGTTAGATAAAGATTGTCAACCATTGCGAAATTCATTATTATGGATGGATGCACGATCTGCATCACAAACGGAAGAGATTATGACCAAGTGTCGTGGTAATGTCGCCCTTGATATTAATTGTGGTGGAGAAGGTCCGTTGTCTGCAGAGTGGTTAACACCTAAATCACTTTGGGTACAACAGAATGAACCTGACATTTGGAAGAAGGCTACGACTGTATGTGAATATCAAGATTATATGAATTACAAATTAACAGGTGTTATATGTGCAAGTTCGTGCAATGCTGCGAGTCGATGGCATTGGCACGGTGAAGAATGCTTGGAGGATCCAACACCATTGAAACCTCATCCTGGAAGACCCATATCTATGTATGAAAAATTGGGTATCCCAGACCTTGCCGATAAGTTACCGCGGAAGTGCCTACCCATGGGATCATTGGTTGGATCCCTGACCGCAGAAGCTGCTAAACATTTAAACTTGCCCGAAGGATTACCAGTTGCACAGGTATGAAATGTTCGTTTTTTAAATTTTTTTTTCGGGGGGGGATTCACTTTGATGACATGATGTTCTGTTGGTGTACATCTGATTGTATTTTGTGACCAAATGCTTGTCTGATATTTTGATATTTTCAACAGGGAGGTCCAGATGCGTTTGTTGGTATGATTGGATTAGGATGTATCAATCCAGGTCAATTATGTCTGATTACAGGGTCGTCGCATTTGCATTGTTTTGTGAGTGCAAAGCCTACGACAGCACCTGGCATATGGGGAGCTTACCGTGGTGCTCCTCTTCCTGGTATCAATTTCATTGAAGGAGGGCAGTCATCTACAGGTTCTATTATCCGTTGGGCTAAGAAATTGTTCGGTGACAAGGCATCGTACAAGGAGTTAGATAAGGAAGCTTCGGAAATCCCACCTGGAAGTGAGGGTCTTGTTGCTTTAGAAACATTCCAAGGATCACGTACACCCGTCACTGATCCATTAGCCCGTGGTGCTTTAGTTGGCCTAACACTCTCTCACACCAGGGCCCATATTTGGAGGGCACTCATGGGTGAGTTCAATTGATTCATACTTTGATTCTGACAAACATATTTTCTTGTGTAACTAACATTGTATCAAATTATATTTAAATTTTGAAGAGGCGGTTGCTTTTGGAACTCGTGGTTGCGTTCAGGGATTATCCGAAGCAGGTCATACCTGCGATGAAATTATTATAGCAGGTGGGGCCACTCGATCGCCCGTATGGTTACAGATGCATGCAGATGTCAGTGGGAAGCCTGTAATTGTTTGCGAAAATGCAGATGCGCCACTCCTTGGGTGTGCAATCCTTGCCAGTGTTGGTGCTGGTGTTCACAAATCTGTGAAAGATGCAGTAGCATCAATGGTGCGAGTGGGAAAACGAGTGGAGCCAACCGAAGATATTGCCAAGGCATACACAGACTTGTTTGACAAGATATACAATAAAGTCAGTCCAGCTGTAAGACCAATCGTTCATTCTATTGCATCAACGCGTGGTGGTAGTCAGGAACTGCCTCCGGCAACACCAATAGCAAGAGGTGGGAGCGACGAAGCTTCTAAGCGTCTTCCGACTGTGAGTCCATCGCTACTCGCCTGCGATTGGGCAAATATGAAAAATGAAGTCAAACGTTGTATCGACGCTGGAGTACCGCATCTTCACGTAGGTGCGTTATAACGTCTTTATTTACCATTACTGCCAATGTACTATTCTCTTTGCTCATGTAACGTTGACATACAATCAACTTTTGGTTGTTTTGCTTCAAGATGTTTTTGACGGGGTCTACCTTGATTCACCTTACGCTTTTACTTTTGGTCCACAGATGGTCGAGGCGATTCGGAAAAGTTGCAATGACCTTGTCACATCCGATACTTCAACAAAACCATTTGTTGACCTTCATATGTGTGTCGATCGTCCAGAACGCTTTGTGAAACCAATGGCTGATGCAGGCGCTGATCGATTTATTTTCCAATGGGAAGCTATGGGAGACGATGATGGTGGTGGAAGGTTTGACCCAGCTATTGAACTAGCAAAGGAAATTACTTCCAATGGTATGCGATGCGGTGTTTCTATCAACCCAAGCACTGACGTCGAGGAAATATATGCACTACTGAGCACCGGACTTATCGATTTGGTAGACGTCCTTGCAGTTGAACCAGGTTTTGGTGGTCAGAAATTTCAGGAATCAGCATTATGTAAACTTAGGAAACTAGTCGCATGGCGAGATAGTGTACAAGATGAATCATCACCGTTCAAGTCTTCCCCTGTTGAGTTTATGGTTGATGGTGGTGTCAATAAAGATACTGCCTTGAAGGTTTTATACGCGGGGGCCGACATCATTGTGGCAGGATCATTCCTCTTTAATCATCCGATAAGTCTTGAACAAGGAGTGAGAGATGTTCTCTCGGGTTCAATGCCCTAGAGAAAGTTAGAAAACATCTAAACTTACGTAAACAAATAAAACATTTGCTAAGATAATTTAAAGAAAGCTGTATCACAATTTAGTAGCCATGGACACTCGCTATGTAGAATAGCCCATGCTTCTTCTTGGTCTTTGCTATCAGTTCTTGATGTGGTTGCCAGTAATTGATACCTTTTTGCATCGTCACCTCGTACTTTGTACACTGCGTCCACAAACGAGCGTAGGCGTGGTAACACGACTTCATCCCAGTTTCTTCGATGTTGCATTATCGGTTCATCTAATGATATCCGACTAACATTTATCACAATTTTTGTACTATTCTTTTTGGCGTGTTTTGAAACTGCTGCTTCCTTTTTGTCCACCTCTGATTTTCCCATGTCTATTGCGTCTTCATTAGTGAGATCTACTATTAAGTTTATTGGTTTCCCCCCGTCAGCATTGATGTCATTTTTCTCTCCAGAACTTGTCTGGTCTCCAGCTTTTTCCTTTGTGTCTGAGTTGTCCTGGTTCGTAGATCCTTTGGTATCATCTAATACTATCGACTTCGTTAAAGCTTTGCTGTCAACGATATTATTATCATTCTTATCTACATTTGTTTCTTCCTCTGGATTCTCTTTGTCTAATGATTTGTCTATTGCAGTTTCTTCTTTCAAGTCTACTTGTAAGTTCAATGGAAGTTCCCTTTTCGTATCATTGCTGTCACTTTCCTTCTTTTCTTTTTTATTTACAGGTGAAAAGTATGTCTTGATTCCGGGTGATTCCTTCCCATCCTTGCCAGTTGATGACCTTTTTGGTTTCTTTGGTTGTTGTTGCTGCTGTTGTTGGTTCCCCTTTCTTCCCTTATCACCACCCTGTCGTCCATTGTTGGTCTTTTCAGTATGGTATTTTGTTGTTGTTGTCGACTTTCTCGTTACCTGAACAATATCAGCATCCGCGACTCCATACATTAGACAATAGGCTATTGCTTGAATTTGATCATACAATGGAGGTGGATGTATTGGTCGTTTCATTCGATGTTTACATTCTACTACAATTTCACGCATGGTCCATTCCTCATCTTCTGGATTGGTATCCATCTTCGTTGTTGAACTAGTAGTGCTAGGTGGACACCAAAGTTCTTCACGAATACCATCTACAGCTCCAAGGATACTGAAAAATGGTTTGAAGGAATTAGTAGAAGTAGAAATTGACGATGAATCAACATTATCACTTTCACGCTGGGAATCTTCCTTACATGGTTCATCCATATTGTTGCTATTAGATTCTTTTTCACTTTCACCATGACTAGATTCATCATTTTGCAAAGACTTTTCACAGTTTTCTTTCTCTTCGTCATCATTTTCCAATAAAGCTTTCTTGTTTTTTCTATTACTTTCAGAAGAATTGATTTTCTTTCTTTTGCTTTGCTTGCTCTCCTTATTGCCTTTCGAACAATCACCATTATTGGTAGATGATGTCATCTCAAAAGAGGAATAAAATGGTGCTGCCTTTCGTAGTGGTACGACAGAAGGCAGTTCTGTTCCCAGCGTACGTGGATTATTCATAATTTTTTGAAAGGGCCAACACATAATTTCTTCGTTACGTTCCTTCACGGGCCATCCACATTGTGTTTCATACATATTTAATGCTTCGTCTTCATGGAATATCCCATACCCTGTATTCACACTATGACGTACATGTTCTTCTAAATGTTTCAATTCTACCTTGGTAAGTTTCTTGCTCCGTTGCGCTTCTTCCAATGCAGTACGTTTCAATTTGGTAGCATCTTGTGTCGTATTTACAGTTTTGGATCCTTTTTTCACTTGAATGGCAGATTGGACTGCTACCGATGTAGCTTTTCCTGCCTTTTGTGCTAATTGTAAAATAATATCATCCTCTGAATAAATGGTAAGACCTAATATGGAACAATCATGTTTAAATAATTCTTGTCCCACAGATCCTTGATATACCAACTCCATGAATAATTGTGGAAGATCCTTGAAAGGATGAAATCCTGACATTGCAGCAATGTTGGAAGCCGACAACCGAAGTGAATGATTCTTTTGTTTAAATGCATCCAATCGTATTAATAAATTATCGGCACAGTCGTCTCTGCCGTCCATATGAGTAGTATTAGCGCCCCTCTTTCTCCTCTGTCTTCCCCCCCCTGTCGATTGTTCAGGAAATGATGTTGGTGACGGAGGTATACTTGCAGGTTCAGTCATGTCTTTTTTCACTCTCTCTCTAGAAGAGAGACAGACCACAGTTGCTCGGTCCTGTGGTTTCTCCGACCTTTCTCTCTAGAGAATCAGCTGCCACTGTTGTAGATTTTAGCGTTACGGTGTGAGATCGATCTCCATCTCCGTCGGCAAAGGTAATCAGCAACCTATTGTCAAGCATGATGAATGATGACATCCCACAAGTTGGAGGGAAACTTGAAACTATATATTACATAATATGTAATCATACATGTATAAAGTAATACTCATTTTGAAGTCAATTGAGTCGAATAAGTCAAATTATTTCCTCATAGTGAGGACCAAAAAATAACAAAAAATAACGTAACCCCCCCCCC
>WKLE02004597.1:0-10175 GCA_014885115.2 Asterionellopsis glacialis | reverse complement strand
TAATGCAAAGACAAGAACAAACATGTTAAGTCTATGGTCCCAAACCATTTGTTGTTTAGTTATGATGGTAGTTGCTGTGTCTATGGTGAACTTGATTGTTGTTTTTATGAGAGAAATAGTTGTAGGTCTAATGATTTAAAATATTTGCAGCAGTTTCAAAGCCATTTTCTGGTGTAGCACTTTGATGCACTCCATAGCTGCTAAATAATTTTCTCCTTTATCCTATTTGATAACTTCCCTTTGCTTTGATAGTGGTTTCATCCTTTTTGCCTTTTGCCCAACTAGCATTTTAAAAAATAATCCAAAGCATCTTAGCAGTTTCCTCTGTCAAATGAGTCATGCAGCCCTGGCTCTCCAATGCATTGGATCCCCAGAATGCATTTGAAGATCTATTTTTATTAATTCCTTGTAACTGGAAATTTTTTTAATAATATTTGGAGGAACTTGGGTCTCTGTAGCAGCACCAAAGCTTTTGTGTGCCCCACCCATTTGTTTTTCAAATACAGCATACAGTACCTCATTTGAGTAAACTCCTTCTTAAAGCAGAAAGTCTTCAAATACATAGCTTTGATTGGTTCAAAAAGATGAACAAATGCTTCACTTTGCATCCACTTTGGAAATGATTTCACATCATCTCTTCTAATACATGTTGGACAACTAAATGTATCTGTACAAGTTGGTAAACCAAATATTGCTGTTGTCATCTTTCCATCCTTTGCTAATATTGTAATAACATGATTACAACTTGCAGTAATTTTTTGCTTGCATGATGCTGACTATATGATACAAAACTAAAAGCATATGATAGCTCTTGCATATCTATTGGGAGAAGTTGACAGCCAATGTATTCTTCTTTGTCAATAGCTGTATTGTTTTGTTCATCACCACCAGCAGATTGTTTCTTGACCCAAACCAGTTGTAGACTAATACCTGTATTATCTTGTGCAGGTCCTGGAGGCAACTGAACCTTGTCCACATTTGTATGATCTTTTGCGTTTTTACCTTGAGAGACAAAGGACTCCAACTCCTCTGAACACTCATTGAATACAATATCATCTTGTATGTTAATATTTATGGTGCCTAGTGTTGATGAATCTATGCCTGGAACATCAAATTCAAGAAGTATGCACCTTGCATCTTCTTCAATTGTATCTTTGCAACTTGAATGGATTTCAATCATGTGATACTCCTGTCCACAAATCAATGCTTGCTGTATTTTCTTATGTTCCTTGCTCAAATATGTTTTGTTAATATTGGCGACTTCTTTCTACATGCCAAATCATGTTTATAAGATCCCCACCTTCTCAATCTGCACCCAAAAAAGTATGTGTTTTTATTTCAGTAATTAGAGAATTTGTAAGAATCCTCTTCTGTTTCCTTTGTCTGATTGATGATTAGGGATCTGTCACAGTTCAGCTCAGGTCTACTGTGATGTGATCATTGTTCAAATCATTGAACCATGTTGTGATCACAGTTGTCACAATCATCACAGTTCAGCCTCATGCTTGTTCCTGTGCAAGTTCATCTATACTATGTCAGGGCTAGTGTGTACATATGTACCAGTACTACTAGTATCAAAACATGTGACATTGTATGTGTGCCTCACTTGTATGTACCAGTAGGGAGCGTGCTGGTTCAGATGCACATAGGGTAGCCTAAAGGACTAGGACCTATGTATTTGTGACACATAGGTGTACTTGTGTGTATTTTTGTGCATATGAATTCTATCATGGTTGAACCATGATAACAGTTGAGCCAACCATGATGTGATCATGGTACACATCACAACCATGATATCAAGGTTACCATGGTGTGCAGCAGATCCCTATTGATGATGAAACTAGTTGCTCAATCAGAAACAGGACATTAGAAATAAAACAAAAGATACAATATTCATCCTTGCCCTTCTCCATACTGGCTTTAACTAGAACATTCTTAACTGCTGTCTGGAGCTCATTCCTTTCATGCTCTCCAATCTCTTTTCATAGTTGCATAGGTAATAGTTTCATACCTGTAAGTTTAGAAACATCATCCAGTATTTTAGTTGAGATGCCACCTACTTCTCTAGCAATGATTCAAACTTCAAGGTCAAGCAAGCATTTGTCCCACACAAGAGTGTCATTGAATTTCTTTTCAACAAGATGTAAAAGCACATCTTTTTGGTCTTGTACTTACTGATCACCATTTTTTGGTTCTATTGTGATGTTGGTGTTTTGAATGCAGCAGGGTCATCACTCCTCAACATTGGTGATGCTTTGAGATTGAATGAAATCCTATTACCTTTCTTGAATAGATGTAGTATATGGTTAGCTTCTTCATTCATTCCCCACCCTAATGATGATTCATCTAAACATTGGACAATCCATTGAATTATTATATCCTGTTGCAAAAGAGCAGTTGCTAGAGTCTCTGCATTGTATTTTTTAACATTGCATGTAGTTGCATCATTTGTGTTCTTACTTCCTATTATTTTTGGAGATGATGGACACAGTATTGTGATTTTGGTGCATAACATTTCAAGCTGCAGTGATACTTTTTGACATACATGTACTACCTCATTTTTGTTTTCTTCTGCTGCAAACAGTCCATCTGCTTGTGTATGATTGGTAGCAGTAGAATTTAAGTTTTGCTGTGATAATGCCAGTGCAGCACATCTTTGATATGGTATGTATTCCAGAATTCCCTTATTGAATGTTGTACTGGTTTTTGTAACTTGCCCCTTGTCTTCTGAATGTCTTTTTCTTTTCTTATTTGCTTTAGTTGCTCTTGTCCACTTATATCCTTGCCTTGAACTCCTATTTTATCCAATATACTTAATTACCCCTTCCAAACATTTTGATTCCTATCTTCTTCTCCAATGTTGAAGGAATGAATTCTTCCAACACTGTATGAAAGTGGGTGGCATTAATAACAATTTTGTTCCATCATTTTGAATGCTTTCATACACCTGCTGATAACATCATTTTCTGTGTCCTTTCTCAACAACCATCCTCAATGTCACCAAACAAATAGCTGAGCAAGAAAGTGTCATTGCCATCAATCTTTACCATTTTATCTTAGTATTACAATGAATCTTTAAACAAAGCTTTGTAAGCTCAACAAGAACAAGATGTGGACTTCTGACTTTAGTACTGTGCTTCATTTTCTCCTTCTGAATTGATTCTTTCTATGTCCAGGTTGCAAGGTAGTACACTCTTTCTCTATGTAAGAGGAATGAAGTGTTCACTAGGGAAGTAACAAAAATTTGTGTGTGTTAAGAAATATGCTATCGGGACGCCATTTGGTGGCCATCATTTGATTGTCTTGTTAAGTTTTTGTGCTCACTCCCACCATCGAAATTTTGAAACAACTCTTCTTACCAATTGGGGAAATCAAAGCCATTACAAACTAAAAGACCCATTAAGCATTTCTTCCAGAGTACCAACAAATACCAACAAGCACATTTTGTGCGGTGGTACTGTTGCTACCACCATGACCATTCAGTTGCCATCTGTGGCCCAATGGCATGGTACCATGGCCTGCCAAACCAGTGGTGGTGCATTTCTTGGAATGGTTTCCTTTTATCAGTTGGAATAGGTGCTTGCACAAGGATCTGAAAACAAACATTTTTTGGCTTGCAGTACAAGCTCATAACCAAGACTTCAAAAAAGAAACAACACAGAAGGATTTTGGAAGCAACATTGGATAGGCAATTTACAATTAACTTTAGGAACCTGACAACATGTACAACTTCAAACAGCACAATAATTACAAGAAGAAAAGTTGATTATTATTTTGTTGCTTTCATGACAAAATTGCAAGAATTTTACAGTTTGATCTCCCTTAACATTGTGCTGATGCAACCTTGAGCTGTATTAAACAAGGCAGCAGATATTGACATTGTTTCTCCATTTGCTGATTAGTGCATCATTTGATCATTGTGGTTCTCTTGAAAAAATCACTCCTTGGTTGTTGGAGTATTTTTACTTGATATCAATTTTTTGGAAACAAATAAGTAAACAATAAAATAGAAACATGAGACTCAATGACTGCAAAAATCAATGAATAACTTGCAATAAATACATGTTGCAAACTATTACAGTTTGTAGTGACGGTGTTTAATTATTTATGGTATGTATTCACAATGGAGATTATGATCATATTGCTCTCAGTGATCATGACAAATTATAACTCTGCAGGGGGGGGCACCCCTTCCAAGTTTTATGGCGTGTACTCAAGCATTCATTTCTTGATCCACTGGGGAGTTTCTTTTTGTAATCTGCATAGCACAAACAACACTGTTGAGGTGAGTTTTCAATGTTTGATTTATCAAGTGGACATTCAACTGTTTTTTATTAGGTGACCTTTTGTTGGTGTGTACACAATGATCATTACCATGTGTGAAACCTTCTTCACAAAAGACATAGGTTCTACAGTTGCAAGGAACAAAATTTTGTTTCCAAAGGTAACCAGGCTTCTTTGAATTTTCACCAGTTGTGTCCTTCTAGTCCATATAAATTCCATATGATATCATCTCCTGTGCCAGATCCATTTGAAACTGATACCTTCTATTCTTGTTCTTAGCATAATTCTTCTATTCTTCTTTCTTTCCCAAATAAGCAAGCTCCATGCAATAGATTGCATTTATGAAACTATCTACCATTCAAAAAAAGATTCTCATATAGTAGTTATTTGTTTGTACTATAATTAACCAATCTGCTGCTCTTTGGTCATTTCCATCAACTCCATTCATATGAAGAGAGTAATCTTGCAACACAAATGGGCTTTCTATCTCTAAATGTTCATGGTAAGATTTAGATTTTACCTATCTTCTTCAAACTGTGTGTCCTATAGACTTCTCAACATGTACATTATGTACAAATCCAACTTCTTTCTTGTCTCTATCTTCAAACTGGTGTCATATAGACTTCTCAACATGTACATTATGTACAAATCCAACTTCTTTCCTGTCTCTCCAAACTTTAGCTTGAGCATTGTAAGGAAAATGATTTGTTTTGTCATATACGTCCTGTACCGCTGAATGCATCCATCCACACTTTACTTTTTTAGTGCCTGATAATTTGATAGTTTGTGAAATGGAAAATCAGATGCATTTTTCAGTTTCTGTTTTGAAAGAATGTACGTACCAACTAGAAACATTCAAAATATTCAGTAAATTGTAGACATTGTATTTAGAGATGTATAATAGTTGTCAGTATACAATATTTGTTCCATGCTGTTGCTCCTCACAAAACCTGTACAGTGTAACAGATAAGTGATTATTGGGATAGCAGATCCATCCAAATTCCCATTCTCTTTTCATGTGTACACTTCAAAACTGCACAACAATCCAGTAAACAAACAGCATAATGTAAAAACATGTATGCTGTGTTTGATTGGTTTTACTGGCATTGGTCAGATGCATCTCATTTAATGACAATTTGTACCCATGGCATGTTTTCCCCATATTTATGACTCCACTGAGACTTGCTGCTACTAGCGCACCCAACTAAACAAGAATGCAACCACAAGTAACATTGATCCATTTATCTTTCCATTGATGACATCTATGTGGGTTGTTAGCTTTACAAGGTACAAGAATTTTTTTCTTCCTTTCTGGTTGTTCTAATTCTTGTACCAAATCTTCATTTCCATACCAGTTAGTTTCTTTGCATATCATCTCTAATAAACTATTTGAGAATAAATGGACAAATAGACACCCAAGTGATTTACAGTTGTTGATTGTCTCTAACATTGGACCATAAGGAGATCCACCAGATGGTCCCAAAGATGTATGGTTCCCTGTTGGAGACCACTGCACATCATCTTTCAAGAATGACCACCCTTGTAGAACTTTCTTTGTAATTTTGATTGAATGGCAAGTAACTTCTTATTTTGTGTGCCCAAATGAAGTCAAACTGCAATAATAGAGTTTATTTTATCTATGAATGGTTTGAATGATGGGTGTTGCATGATTTCTAGTTAGGATTGAGCATCTATAAGAGAACTGTGTGCACCCTTGAGTTTTCTTTTACCAGCACAGTACACAGCATATACCTCTTTGAGTCCACATCCAGTTACATGTGAGTGTTTATGATTCAACCTGCAACCAGAAAATTCTTTAATGACACTTTTTGGATCTAAAAAATATGGACACTATCTTGGTAAAAATAATGTTCCCTTGTTGAATTCTTCTGTGATCTTGAAAAGCCACTTGTAGTCACACCCTTTGCCCACCCAAGCTACCAGTACACCTTCTTCATTTAAATTGTCCAACTTTGACTCAAAGTATTGAACAAACTGGTCCTAAAAAACCTCAATTTCATCTGCATTCTTTACCCTCTCATTAGAAGGACAAATTCCATGAAGTGCCATGTTCATTTTTGACCAATCTTCATGTTTACAGGTAGGTTTCATGTATGTGTTGAAGGTATCAAATTTGTATTCTGTTGCTGGGTTATATGCAACAGCAGAGAGATGCAAAAAGCCATACTTCTTCCCCCTATGTTCTAAATCAAAGCTAAAAATGCAGTTACCACGGTCAAATCATTGTGAGCAATAGAAGAGGTCTGTCTGACTTTCTTTGTTAGGGGCAGTTCACTTGTTGTATCCTTATTGTGATTATCTTGAATTGATACTGTGACAACAGGAGGATTGTTATTTGCTGTTGTCAGTATAGCTGTACTAGCAGTTCCTTTTGCACGACTGCCCTCTGATGACAAGTCAGATGATGAGGATGATCCATTGTCTAAGAAGATTCTATGATGATAATCATCAGAACAGGATGAATGATCATCGCAGGTTGTCATGGTGGGATGGATCAAGCATGCCAAGAATTCTTGAAAATGCTGATCCTAGAAGAAAAATTCTCAGAAAATTTCAGTAATTTGGAAAAACGCATTTTGGGAAGAAATGGTTCCAAAAGGCTGGTGGAAGATTTTTACAAAATCCATCTGAGAACTGTTGTGACCCATCCCTGGTACAGTCAGTTGTACCCTTTTTCCTCAGCTGAGGATAAAAGTACTACTAGTATACATAGAAATGTTGACTGTGTGTGGGTCATGCATGGATTGTTGGTCATGTAAGATTACCGGTAAGTGGAGCATTCCTAAAATTCTTTTTGCTCCAAAAATCTCAAATTAGTATGACTATGTTCTGGGTTTCCCCGTATTAAATTAGTTTTTTTGGATACCCCCTGAACAAACTAGTCCAACCAGACCAAACTGTGTTCCAACTGATATGTGGTTCCAAATCCACATATCCCATGCCAAACACAGAGAAATCTCTCTTTACAAACACAATGACATCAACCTACACAAGATTACACCACCATCACTAACCACTTAACAATCAACCCACAACATACTCTAGTCATGAGTATGCTCCACTTGTCTCTGTCAAGTCCTGTATTCTTTTTTGTGGTCCCATCTTCCTTTTCCTCTTCTAAACGTACATCTCATAATTTTTGTCAAGTGTGTGTTTTTTTGGTTATCATTTCTTTCCTCCTAATATAGACATCTGATACTCATCATGTCTTCACTTGCCTCTAACAGCAATGAAAAAGATGAGTGTACTCCAAACCCTCCAACCATGATTCTCAGCACTCAACATAGTGCTGAGAATAGTCGTGTATCAGACAAGATACAAAATTTTTCTGACAACGATATTGATGACAATGAACAGGAATGGCTACTTCTTACACAACTCTCCCAGATTCAAGAGAAGAAAAAAAATGTCTTCCCGCAATAAAATTTCCAAGAATCAAAAACACTCTAATTTGTACTTGCAAATTAAGAGCAATTCTTTGTCTTCTTCAAAGAATGCTATTGCAGATGTTGCAAATCTCAACCACAAAAAAAACATTTGAACAACCATAACAATGACAATGACAATAACAATGACAAAAACAAAAACAATTCTGCTACCAAGACCAAAATCAAGACCAAGAAGAAGACAGCATCTGATTGCGGAAAGAATTATCATCATACAGAAACAATGTTTTTGCTGAACATAATTGACAAGATTCTTCCTGTATCTACACTTGCATGGGAAAGAGTTCTTGAAATTTATGATAAAAAATTTCCAAAAAAGGAAAGAATCATTTCTTCTCTTAAAACTAAATTTAAACATTTGTACACCACAAGGGCACCAACTGGAGATCCTCATTGTCCTGAAGATGTTAGGTTAGCAAAAAAATTTAGGCTAAGATCAGTACCAAGGAAGAAGATGTTGTTCTGGTAACAAAGGAAGGAGAAAAAGAAGGTCAGGATGATGTTGATAATATTACAACAATAAACAACACAACAAATGATATTAGTGACAGTGTAACAATGACAACAACAACAAAAAACCTTCCATTGTTAGTGGAAAGAAGATTGTGCAAGTTGTCAACAAATGTATGAAGAGAGCAGCTTCTTTTACAAATAATGATGGTGCAACAGAAGAAGCATTATTTTTAAAGTATCTTACTCAAAGGGACAAAGCCTTACAAGAAATGCAATACAACAAACTGTCCTTTATGTTCAATTAAGAGAGAAACGATCATTGTCATGAAGAAGAGGATTGTTGCATGGAACAAATGGAATAAAGGTTGATGTAGTCAAAGAAGGAATCAGAGAGACTAGCCAACAAGGTCAATGAATTATTGACATGTATTGAACATAGAGGAATTGTAAGTGGACCAGGTCCACTTAATAATAGTAACTTTTGCCATACAGCTGGAGAAGGAGGACCTAATTTGTTTAATGAACTAGGTCCTGTCACAGATATTGCACCTGTTCAGACTCCAGTTGCATTCTCTCTAATGACGTTGGATGGACACAAGAATAAGACAGGTAAGACACCCATTACCTTGTTTAAAACTCCTGCAATGACTGTTACACAAATCAAAAACAAAAGCAAGAATGATGTTGCTATTGTAACAGGTGATACTGTAACTACTGAAAATGTAAAAAAAAAACAAGACGTCAACTTGAATTCCTGCAAGAAAAATATCATGAAGATTGATAATACCAAAACCAACAACAAAAATGAATGATATATATATTGTTTTTTGTTAATGATTTGATTGGGGATGTTGTAAGATACTTGCTAGTTATATTTCTTTCAAACAACATAACTTTATGCATGGCATAAATTTTAACAGATATGTAGAGTATTATATTAATGAGATAAAATAAGTGTACCAGACATTAATATTTAATTTAAAATTGAATCAAAGATATGGTTGCTATTATTCTGGAGCATTTTATTTTTTGTTATGGTTTGTTTGTAAGTTTGGCATGAACGTACTTTCCAGTTGGTTAATCCCCACATGATGTGCACATAAGTTATACAGATATAAGATTGACATTATTATTACTTTTCTTTCACCATTTTCTTCCCAGATAAAGCAGTCTTTCAGACAAGGAAAGGAACCTTGCAATGACCACATTCCCCATTTCACAGATTGATACATTGATGTTGCATCCTTGTTAATGATGAAATCATTGGGATTGTTGGATTCAAAGTTCTGTTGCAATGATTTGATGGGGCTTCGTGTCCCATATCTTAGCGCGCCAGGGAGCCTCACCGAGAGTCTCTGGCATGTTCTACAAGGCAGTAGTGCAAGCTGTGTTACTCTACGGGTCAGAGTCGTGGGTTGTCATGGCATCCATGCTCCACCACCTGTCCGTCTTCCACCACCGGATCTCCTGCCAAATATCTGGCCTTAACACCAGGTACCACCGGGGGACCGGTGCGTGGGTCGCTGCACCCATCCCGCAGGCCCTGGAAAAATTCAGAAATCATTGATGAGTTTCTACCTGGGTACACTACTCCTATATTATATAAAAGAATTGGAGCCTACATATAGTAGAATTGTTCAGAAATCATTGATGAGTCTCTACCTGGGTACTAGTATTTGTAAATAATCTGTACTGAATATTTAACGTATAAGTGAATTGTGAGGTATCACAAAGTTCTTTTATACTCCAAGGTATCTCGCCTCATGTGCCAAGATACTGGTCCCGCCAGATCATCCGTGACAAATACTTTACTTTTTAAAAAGACATCGTCATTGATCTACAAGTATCCATAAGAAATAGTTGTTTTTCATGAGTTAAGCAGTTAGTAAACGGTACTGAATCATTCGGTCTCCAGGGCGCCCATGCTTGCCAATCATGTGGCAGAGGCGCATCTTCCCCTAGACACTATTC
>WKLE02004586.1:6861-23608 GCA_014885115.2 Asterionellopsis glacialis | reverse complement strand
TCCATCCATCCAGCCAGCCAGCCAGCCAGCCAGCCAGCCAGCCAGCCATCAATTCATCCACCCATCCACCCATCCATCCATCCACCCATCCACCCATCCACCCATCCATCCACCCATCTGCTTTATTTCTTATTCACAGCTACTCACTATCCATTACACCAAATTATCCTGCTTATCATGATTCTCAATTGAATTATAAAAATCTATTTGTTATCAGATGTACTAGAAATCAGACCTTGTCCTAGTATATAATACACCTATCATGTACAATTAGTACTGCTACAAAAGGAGTTTAGGCATGAGTTGTTCTACTCCCATCAACAGAAGGTATCTCAAAGAATAAAATTTGTACCAACACAACAAAGAGTAATTACTGAGTATTAGTTCCAGCTATAGGAGGTAGCTTCTAGATAACTCAAAATTGTATCCAGATCTTGTCTTGAGAAAATGTGGTTTTGAGCACACAATTCAACTAACCAAAACAAATACAACAACCAACCTACTGTCTTTCACATACTATCAATGTCAGAACAACCATGTTAAGGGGGAATTGAAAAAAACTAGTGCATCAAACAATATGCTTAATAATTGTTTTGTCATCAAACGGATTTTTTTTTAACACACACAGTCAACGACCAACTTTAATTGACAATCTTCCATTTCAGGCAATGATAGTATTGATTTCTTTCAGTAACTACATGATGATGGTTTGAACCATATCATAACAAATGTTGGTAGCAAAAATAAGAAAGTTGAGTGTTGTGGTGTTTTTTGATTATTTATCACTGTTGTTGTTTGTATAGTAGGTCACTAAAAAAATTGAGTCACACCAAGAAGAGAAATCTGGCAAGAATGTGCCCAATGTATTAAAAAAAATATTCCATATGCATTCAGCACCTTAGATTCCTTTTTGGAGGAATTGATTGTTGTATTATTTGCATGCAAATACAAGTCCTCAAGATGGAATAATGGTGCATAGCCAATTTTCTTGTGTACTATGCACACTCTATATTTTATACTCTGGTGTTTCATTCAAATGTCTACTAAATATGGTGTACAGGCTGTGTTATTTTAGGATCATTTTGTTTGACCTAGGACTGGAACTACTCTACTACTCTGCTTTGCTTATAGTGTGTGTACCGCCACACAATCATGTTGACTACTAGTATTGATTCTTCTCCTTGGCTGTTGTCAATAGCTCTGTTAGTTTACAAACAAAACTTTAAACCCAAACATGAAATTTTGAAAGTGAAACATGCTCTCTTTTGACCAACTATTTATATCAATGATCATTCTAGTGACAAAAATGTCTTTTTTTTAGTTGTTCTTAGCATTGAGTGGGACTAGAAATACAATAACAATAAAAAGTGTCTTAAATCTAACTACTTTCAAGAATTTATATTTTTACCACAATGATAGGCTCCCCCTCTTTGTGAATCATTCCAGGGAGATTGACTTGTGGTACTGTGCGCAATGTTGCAAAAGAAGCGCTCATTAAATGCACACCACTTTCTAGAATGTTAGAATAGTAGCTGTACTGACTGTGGATTGACTTTGTTAGTAATTGAAGATTGAAGACAGCAATCATACTATGCATTGCCCTGCAAATAAAGCAAAAACAAAGAAGTGAGTGCCTAGCGTCTACTTCATGATTGTAGGTATTGGAAGGGGTACCTGGTACTTCACCAATTAGCCCCAAGAAGGTGACATATTATTGCACTGAACATCAAGAGATGACTTTCTCGAGAAGACTAGATCCTAGAGGACTACTACAGGACTCGTCCTATACTAGAGGACTCTCTCTCTAGAGAAAGGACTATCGACCAGTAGGCTAGTCTTCGAGGGCTATGTGTAACAGGTACAAAAAAGCGTCGATTCTGGGTCCGTTGATTCTGTGGTCCCCCCATTTTTCGACACACATGAAAATCCATAATTATTAATACCGCATTTATACGTAGGAATTAGTACTTATTCAATATACTCAATATAAACTTTACATGGACGAGAGCTGAATTCACAGAAACCGTTGGACGTAGAACTAGTACTACACTGAACGAGTCAGCGTTCTCCTTTCTAAACTGTACTGTAGCTGATTTTTAATTGGTTGCTTTTTCTCTGTGTCTGCCCTTTGCTAGATTTTCAATACGAGAGACTCCGGAGACGAAAAGATAGAGCACCAAGTGCCAACAAAACATCCTCAAGTCGTATTGTAAAACCTCTCTGGGGACGTGACGCAACGCCACAGCTTTGGATGTTGTAAATCGACAAGCGATCTTGGAATCGGGAAAGAAAAAAACAAGACAAACATATAAAGACAAGGGTATCATATCCTTGCAACAGTAAGGTGTAGCAATTGAAGGAATCGAAAGACGAGAGTAGAGACGCATAAAGCTTGACCATGTCGAACTTACGAAAGCTTCAGAGTAAGTACCGTACAAAATTCCGTATCCATAGCCGTAGAACGCATATTTACACACCTACAGCAGGGGAGTGTCAAACATGAAACATAGTTTTTGGTATTATCAGCTGAATCAAACGAACACTTCCCAGTCTACCAAATAATAGAAGATCACCTACTGAACATAGGACCTACGCGATTCTCACGTCACCTTCTGTATTTCTTCTTCTTCTTGTTCAACAACAATGAAAATAAAAGCCGAAATTGATCGGGTAATGAAAAAGGTAGATGAGGGTGTTGATTTGTTTGATGAAATCTGGGAAAAGGTCTATTCTGCGGAACAACAGAATCAAAAGGAAAAGTATGAAATGGATTTGAAGAAAGAAATTAAAAAGTTGCAACGGCTACGAGATCAAATCAAAACATGGATTGGTTCTTCGGATGTGAAAGATAAGGATGGATTGCTTGATGCACGTAAATTAATTGAAACGAAAATGGAACAATTTAAAATTTGTGAAAAAGAAACTAAAACCAAAACATATTCCAAGGAAGGATTGGCACGACAAGAAAAGCTAGACCCTGCCGAACAGGCAAGGAGGGACACGTCCAAGTGGATATCGGAATATATTGATAAGCTTAATACATTAGTGGAAGATCGTGAGGTTGAAATTGAACGGCTCATGGCAGGCAAGGGCAAAAAGACCAACAAACATACGATCGACGAATACAACGGATACGTGGCAGATCATAAATTCCATATTAACAAATTAGAGGGTATTATGCGTTTGGTGAATAATGATCGATTGGATGTTGAACCAGTCGATGCCTTGAGGGAAGATTTGGAATACTATGTTGAAGCCTACGAAGATGAAGATTATCAACAAAGTTATGATGAGGAGTACTTTTATGAATCGTTGGGGTTGGATGAATTAGATGTTGTGAATGTAGATCGTGTTACTCAAATTGCGCCTGCTGCACGAAGTATGAGTTCGACATCAGAAGATGATGATATGTCTAAGGCATCCTCTACCAAATCGAAATCTAAAAAGGAATCCAAGATTAAAGCCAAGTCATCGATCATCCCCATGACAATCGGACGGGCACGTGCAAGTTCGGGAGGTCTGGAAAAAGAAAAACCAATTACACCCGCCAAACCATCACGAACATCAACAGTACCACCAGCTCCAACAGCATTATCATCGGCGCCGATTTCTTCGGGAGGTGTTGGTAGTGTTGGCGCACCATCATCGGTAACAACACCTAACGCAGCAGTTCCTCAAGTTTTGGTACCTACACCCAAACCACCAACAACTGCACCAACTGCTTCAGGCGGAGCTTCCATGGCATCAATACTGAAACGCGAAAGTGAGCAGCAAGAAAAAGAACGACAACAAAAGGCTGCTGCAGCGGCCGCTTTGCAACAACAGCAACAGCAGCAGCAACAACAGCAGTTATTGCGTGAACAACAGGCTCGCGAACAACAAGCACGAGAGCAACAGGCTGTGCGTGAACAACAATTGCAACGACAACAGCAATTGCAACGACAACAACAAGAGCAACAAGCTCAGCAGCAACAGCAGCAGCAACAGCAGATGGCCTTACGTCAACAACAGGAAGCATTGAAACGTCAACAGTTGGAACAACAAGCAAGGCAACAACAACAGGAAGCTGCAGCTGTCAAACAACAACAATTGCAACAACAACAAGCGGACCAACAAAAGAAATTGCAACAACAACAGCAACATGCACAGGTTGCAGCACAATTGCAACAAACACCATCAAGCTCTATGGATATCTTGGGTACAGGATTGGGTGGACTATCATTGACAGGTGGTGCAAGTACTCGATCTGCTGACTCAAGCAATGATGCACCTGGTAGTGTGATTGCTGGTGGATCAGGCAATGTTGGTTCAGTACCTTCAAGTACAGCTGGTGGTGCATCTGGTGCTACTGCTGCAGGTGGTACAATTGATGTTAGTAGTTCAGGATACTTGTCTGCCTTGGAAACATCGTTCAATCATATCCCATCCAGTGCCGATACGGACCGTCCCAAGTCGTATACGCCTCGTAATCCATTTGCTACACATTCATCGTACCCCTCGTCACCATCACCACTTTTTGATAATCCTGCCATTTTTGAAAAATTGGGTACCGAATGTCTTTTTTATATCTTTTACTATTCTCAGGGAACGTATCAACAATACCTGGCAGCACGTGAATTGAAAAAACAATCATGGAGATACCATAAAAAGTATTCTACATGGTTCCAAAGACACGAAGAACCCAAGGTAACAACTGATGAATACGAAGAAGGAACCTATGTGTACTTTGATTATGAAACAGGTTGGACAAAACGTATCAAATCAGACTTTCGATTTGAATATTGTTATTTGGAAGATTCTTTGCAGTAATGAACTGTGCAATAAAAGCAAACAACAACAGCAACTTGTCGATGAATTTATGGATAGTTTAATTGACGAATCGTAAAGACAAGCTTGATTTGTGCGTTTTTTTTTAAAGGAACTGGGAGAAAGTAAAAGAAATTAAAAAGATATGGGTTCAAAACGAAGATTAGATTATCGATTGGATCTCTACACGTAGCAGTAGAGAGAGATAAAATTGTGTTCTGTCACTTCGTCAGTATATGCTGAAAATGTTGGATCTTGTCGTGCATAATGTTAGTAGGAAAATGGATTACACATAGAATTTCGAGATTGACATTTATTTCTTTCCTTTTATCGAAACATTGGTCACACACTTAAATGTTGATAAATCTCTTTATACAATAGCACTCTGCTATCTTCACTACTGTTTCATCCAGTCAGGATAATCTGTCATATTGTTCGCGGTAAAGATTTCATCACAAAAAATACAATGATTATGGAACAATTTGTCACATTCTGTATCAGCTTTAGTAGACTTAAAATTTTGCGTCACTTTCATATCAAGATGTGCCGCGTAGGTGTTATTGGTGATTCTTGTCTCTTTTCCAGGTGTAAAACAGTACATGGTGATATTCCCTGGGTATGGATAAAATACATCTGACTCCACCATTCGAATAGCCGATGGTACAAACTTTTTTTCGTTTCCCTCCAAAACAAACTGGAAAACATTTGAGCCTAAGATTTGCCACGAGCTGGCAGTGTACTGATGAATAGCTATTTTCAATGCTATTCGTATTCCTTCCTGTATAAAAGGATTTGCCTTTTCAAATATCATGGCTTCGCCAGAAGTATTTCGATTTTCTTGATACCCAACCAAATTTGTAAATGATCTTGGGATAGATTGAACACAATGGTGATGTCTATCAAGAAACACACCGCCGTACTTTTCTATCAATAATAGGCGTGAAAGAGTTGGTTCGTATAAGTACCAAAATTCAGTTGTTTTCCGTTCAGGACGGATTGCAATGAACTTTGATACTGTTTCAATGGGCACAGTTCGAGATTCCATCAACAACTTGGTCAAATTTATTGGCGCGATTTCAACATTATATCCCACTTCTTTAAAAAGATCAAGTTCCTGGATACGCAGAAAATTACTGTGTATGATCACCTTGGCGTTGGGATGGTGAAAGAAAACTGCTTCAATCGCCCGTTGGTCACGCCACGTAAATAGATAAGGAGATGATGTGTATATGAAATGAAACAAATCATGCACATCCTCTTCTTTGTTGGCATATAATTGCACACCTTCTCCTAGTCGTTTGAACGGGATCATCCCAAATATTTGAGCTGTATCAAGATACCAATGTGGTCCGTTTCTCTTTATATGATTCCAAAATGATGCGCGATATCGGTCCTGTTGGTGTACACCTGGATTTGCCTTCATATTATGAACATCAAACTTCCAACCTTTCCCCCCATTTTCTGGATAAAACTGATGAAACAAACCATATATGCCCTCTACATCATCGTGGGTAAAATCTTCATGTATTCCACTCAGTTTCTTGTCATGTACAAAAATGACAGGAATGCCCAAAGCACTAGCTGGCATGGCATAATCAATCTTTGAGGTAAGAACTACCCTTGCCTTATTTTTAAATAATCGTAACAGATTTACAGCATAATTCATTTGAGCTTTATGCTGGAGTAGATTTGTTGCTGTTACATCCACAATAGTATCTAGGGCTTCGTCATAAACTGTGACCTGGTTTTGAACTTCTTTTGGTAGTACATTCAGATCAACATCGACTGCTAGGATGAGGATATCTCTTTCGTCATTCATACTTACTTCAATCACTTCTCGACCTTTCATCACCTTTTCAGAAATATCAACTAAATTGGTATTGATGCTTGTACAAGTATTCATGCCCTTACCAAGTAACAACATTTGTGTGAAAAAACTAGAATCATAAGCCTGCAGACCTTTGCTCTTCAAAAACGAAAGTGTTGTTTCATCTCTTGCTCCAACAGGACCAATATTAGTGTTGTAGTCCTTAAAATAGTGATAAATCGAATTTTTATCAGATGGAATATTGAAAGTTTCGTTTGTTAGATGCATTGAAAACATTATCATATTTTTGGGTGGAAAAGGATGGAGACGACGACGACGAATATGATTCGTGACATTGGATGATGATGTAATTTCCTTTCCTGTTGGCCACCATACATCTCCAAATACGTAATGTGTTATTCTTTGAGCCCTAGTAACATTTTGAGTTGCCGATTCTGATAATGATATCATTTGTCGAAGATTTTTTCTATTATAATAGTAGTCAGTGATGTAAGGATAGAACTGGACACCAGGCAAGGTTTGCATAATTTCATCTACGTCATTAATGTTGTTGGTTTCATCATAATTCACCATGAAAGCGAAACGGTTTGTTTTGAACTTTTTCTTTAAATGAGATGGAATGACGAGTGGGGCACGTTGTGTTGTGTCTGTTGGATTATAGTTGTTGCAGTATTGGTGCATTACTTCAATGCTTTTCATTGGTGATTGAAACTGCCATGTTGGGCTGTTGTGATTTAGGAAAGGAACAACAAGTCTGCTACAAGTATCGACTTGATATTCTTGTAGTATGGATGCATTTGCTGTTGCCACCGCTGCAAGAAATGATACCACTGCTACACTTTGTACATGATTACTAAAGCCTAATCCATATTGAATTTTGTACCAATACTGTTCCGAGATGAACCGATCAAAATTTTTATACTGTTTCGATGATAAAAATAACCTAGCTTGATGAAGCCATTCTTTCAAATTTACTGGTTGGTGACTTATTTGTTGAGACTCAGCATAGTCACGACATGATTGATAGGCACAAAATATTCTATCAATCGACAAAGTTTGAAATTCTTCGGGAGGAGGGGCAATTGGATAAGCCCAAATTAAAACATTTTGTTCCAAGAAGTAATCATGACAAATAGCACTTTCACTGTATTTCCCAATGTCACGAAACTTGAAAATATGGATCCTGTTCCCTTCGCTTTCATTACCACTATCAATAAATTCCTCGTGTTTACCGACGATGTGAAAAATAGTTAGAAACAGCAAAAGAAACAGCTCCCCCCTAATCAATGGCAACATTTCTTAGTTGATTTTCATGTCAACAGCATCAGTTATTGCAGCCCCAATTAAAGATTAGGCTCGGAGGAACATAACAAGAAAATTCTTTCTCAATTGCTACGAAGAGAATAAAGACATGGATTGCAAGACTGGGTAAGCTGCTGTTCTAAATGCTCCTCAATCAAATCGTCGTTTGATGCTTGTTTTGTTCTTCGATGAAGGAAAAAAATCCCATCAAATAGATAGGTATTACTTAATTAAAAAAAATAATCGTCTTTTTATAATATATTGATAATATTCTGGTACAGAATATAATTGAAAAATGCTTGTTATCTTTTAAAAATCAATTAGCTCACACAAAGATCTGAAGGATTTTCTGCTATAAACGTAAAAAAAAAACATAGTGTCCTGCCAACGCAAGCATCAGTAATACAGCAGATGTAATATCTCTTTCAGATCAATCTAATTATCTTTTTACATCAGAGTTTCAATCTCAACAAACTAGAAAACTCTACGCAGCTCAACATGAATCAACATCGGGATCGTGAACAATATGCAAGATCTTGCATTATAACGGACATTATTTTATTCGTCCATTTTAACTAAAATAGGTAAACCTACTGAAACATGTTCAAAAAATCCATTATGAACCCAATCACCCGTGAACCAATGACTTACTGGTAAGGTGAGTAATACTACAAACAACGAAACCAACGGAGTTGGAAGAAAACTTGATTTTGTGGTTTGAGGAGTTGTTGGTTGTACCGATTTTAATACCGAGGACCATAAAGTTGATATTCTTTCAGCTACAACCTTTTCGATTATAATTAAACAACCATTCCATGCAAAAAATGCCATTGCTTTACCAACAATAGGTAAGGTAGTAGATTGAAAAGGTTTGTCAGTAGTAGCAGCATTTATATTTTGTAGGTTGTCGTCATGGCCACTTTCATAATGTTGAAAGAATAAAAGTCGATTGACATATTCATGTAACAATCCTGAAAATAGAAAGGTACTTACTAGTGCCAAGTCTCGATTGTTAGAAGCATTTCGTATTGGTTTGTAGACACCTCTCTGAAGAAAAAGGGTGGTTGAGAATACATTTAAAAAATATTACACACAGATTTCAAATAAAGTTTTGCTTTTTGGTTGGCACATACCTTCATCAATCCCTGTACAGTTCTATTCCAACGATTCCAAAAATCCGATGGTGACGTTGATTGAAAGAATGGATTGGACATGAAATCATTTGTTCTATATCCTAATATCAAATTCATACACAAATCAAATAATTTGCAACCAAAATTTAAAATGGAATACAAAAGTACTATACAATATTGTTTCAGAAGCAAAAAGAAGGAAGAGTTAGCGATAGTGGAAAGAAAAAAGGCAAATAATGAGCAACGGTAAATCCTATGTACTGTGCCATTAAAACTCATATATACTGTGTAGCAACTTACATGCAGCAACAAAGTTGTTTCCAAGATGAGAAAATTGGAATAATTCGGATAGATTATGATTCATCGTATTTGATGGTGTTTCCGTAGGGAATGGTTCATATTGATATTGTCGTATCATGGAAACGAGGCCAGAAGAAATGAATAACATGACCATGCAAACTTGTAGGTTTTTGCGTATATCATGACGTGCACAAGATTGTGGTTGATTCGTTTGTGAATCAAATAGAACTTCACATACGAACGCAAAATATAAAACAAAATTGAATAACGACGAATCTGCTCCCTTGGGTGTATACCCATACATGGCTTCTAAACATCGTAAGGAGGCATAGGTCGGTAAACTGCACATTGTAGTAGTCAACATCAAAGATTCAAGTTTCAAATATTGAATGATTTCGAATGGGATGAGAATGGCCAATGGAATAGCAATTCCATATCCAAATATATATGCAAATGTCTGTTGTTGTTGTTGTTGTTGTCGTTGTTGTTGTATTTTCTCCTGCCGTTTTCTCGGAAGCACAATAATGTAGTATACGGATATCGCTAAAATTATCAAACATGAAATCATAATGGCAAAACACACACCCACTTGAACCCAAAAGAATAAACTTGGTGTACGTAAACCCCACTTACTTCCACCAAATAATAGTGGAACTTGAAAGATTGTAGATGGTTCTCGATCATCTACAAGGAATTGATGTTTGAAAAAGTTACGTAACAGTGAAGACACCATGTTGACAATGTAATGACCTCTATGTCTCTCTCTCGTTAGAGGATCAATCAAACATAGAACACTTTTAGATTTGCTGATATGAGACGTTACAAGAGCGACCCGATGATATCTTCATCGACTAGAAATGCTTTCGTCTTCTTTTAATTCTACTGTACTTTTCTTTTGGATCATTTTTTCTTTTTTCCTTTTCCCTTTTTTCTTTCTCTCTTGTGTGTGTGTGCGTCATTTGATTACAAGGAGTTTCCCAGTAAACCCTGACAAAACAAGTTTTCTGGAAGAGTTTAAAAACTGGGGACTTGATTTTTGACCACAGAATCCTTTTTTGGCTGTCCATTGCTCATTGCGTCTCTCAAAAAAAGGTGAAGAACCGCAAAGACTTTCAAAAGTTTGAACTTTATATCATATTAAAAAATAATACACGAAATACATACTTCATAAACTTTTGAGACAATGCAGAATTTTAACAATTACGTATTTACCTTACTATATATAAAAAAGGAAATCTAACATTATTGCAACTGCAAGCAATTTTGTTGTTGGGGAGGGGTCTCAAGAAAACAAATTGATTTATTTTTAAAACAACGCCGCGTTATTTATTGTTCTATTTATTTTTCAATTTAGCATCATGATCCGCCACAGCATAACATGCGGAACATAATTGATACACATTAACAATTTGCTTAATCACACAGCCTGGAATACATGCGTATAATGCATACTGAATGGCGGTAGCATACCATTCTTGACTGTCTTGCAGGAATTGTGTGATATACAAACAAATGTAGGTAAATTCAGCTCCAACACAGCAATATCCAAAAAATAAATATACTTCATAATATAATCGTACAATGATGTTACGATTCGCATTCCCATCCTTGGATTTGTGATGTTGTTGTAAACTACATGTCGAGAACATTTGGCACCAATGACTTGATATATCTAATAATATCAAGCATAAAAATAAACACTTCCACCACGGAAATGAGCTTGTATCATCGTATTTACTATTGTAGTCGCCACCCAAAATGTACAGCAACCCCAAGGTCGAACATCGATCGGTTACCATATCTAAGAGACCACCGTAGGTTGAACATTGATTAAATTTACGCGCTGCCATACCATCAAATAAATCACCAACAAAACTTGATATATACATCACAATAGCCAATGACCAGTTCACTGGAGCTGGCATCATCATTAGAATGAGTGATCCTAATGTCAAAATGACACGTGCATATCCAATCAAATTAGGAATGTACAACAGCACATCATTGGCAGTTGTTTTTGGTGGTGTCGTCGTCATTGTGTGTTGCGTTGGGCTTTTCAAAACTGAGGTGGACTTTGCAGGCTGCTGCACCCGTAGGTTCCTCGAATCTGTGTATCAGATCTGTGGTAATCAATCACAAGTGCCTTCAAGGGAGGGGTTTTGCACCGAAATGAGACTGAAAACTGAAACTGAAATGAGAAGGTTCTTGCGAGAGGCAACACAGACAGTCTGAGGACAGTACGGTACCGTAGGCTTTTGAAGGTAGACACGCGTTGCCACCGGGTTTGAAAGATTTTTTTTGAATGCGGACCCTTTTTGAATTTTCAGATTTTTACAATGCTGCATTTGCTTCCATGCGTTCAGATTTCTATGGAAAGTATATGAACGCAAAGGAGATTAAAATTCATTGCATCATGTCTGTCTGTCATCACATTTATATAGAACTTGGAATTCAAAAATAAATGTTTGTAAGATTCAAGAACACGTACGTCAGCGGTAAAAATTCGTCAGGCAGCGTTGTTTTGTGCGGGGGAGAATCGAGAGAGGAGGAGAGAGAATCTGTGAAGAACAACCAATTACGTACTACACGAGCGACACAAGAAAGATGTGGACTCGTTTGACACGACAGAAACGTGTGTGAGAAAGATCTCTGTACACTGTACGCTAGTGTACAGTAGTAAAGAATTCGTCCAATGGTCTGCGAAAGGGATAGAACTAGCAGCACAGCTTCGCAAAAGCTTTGATTGATGTCTTCGTCGTCTTGTTGCTTTGCACGTTCGCTTTCGCGTAGTTTACAATAATATCTTGTTTGCACATACCCATCATCAATCAACAAAAAAATAGCGCACCATGAAGATCTCTGCTACCATCGCCGCTCTCTGCCTTTACCAAGCATCTGCTTTCACTGTCCGCCCTAACATCGCACCACGTGTTTCGGCTGTCAAGCCTCTTCAATATGGATGGGATGCTGTAAATAAGGCTGCCCCCGCTGCTCCAGCTGCCCCACCTGCTGCACCTGCTGCACCTGCCCCGCCTGCTGCCGCCGCCCCACCTGCTCCACCTGCTGCTGAAGAAGTAGACGATGCTGCTCCTGCAGCTGGATCTTGGGGAACTGAATACGACCCCTCCAAGGATGTCATCCCAGAACCACCTGCAGGTGCCAGATCATGGGATGTTATCTTTTCTGAATTCCAAGCCAAGAAGGCTGCTGGTGGTTTCAACTCCTTCAAGAATGTTGCTTAAATCAAACATCATTGTTGACTGCGTTTGACGATGGGGAAAAAAATGTTCATGGATGCAATTCTAATCCCAACAAAACCGCAATGATGATATTCTTCGCGCAATCTTTCTTTACCTGCCTTGCTTCCATTATACCACGAGAAGGAATAAGCAGATAGGGAAAGAAACATGTGGGAAGATTGTAATCAAATTCTTTAGGATAGTATATTATGCATATTAACTTTTAGACTCATTTCTATCCACACTCAATCGGAGAGCTATCTTATGTTATCGTTGCATTTTCGTCATGACGCATGTTGGTAACTTGATAAGTAGCCTTTCGCGTTGAGCTTCTCCTCAACTCTTAGCTGGAAAAATATAACAGCATTCAATGATTTTTTTTTAATCAGTTTTTTTGCTCATTGGATGTAACAACGATCAATAATTTCTTTTTAACCAGTTTCTTTGCTCATTGGAGTTTGATGCGTATCTTATTTCCTCGAATAAGTAGTAGATCTTGGACTCTGCCAGTTCCCCAAGGTGGGCATGTCATAGTTTCACATTTGATGACAAACTAATAAAAAGTTTAAAAGAATTGATGTATACAAGGAAGCAAGGCTAGAACAGCGGAAAGTATTCTCTAGATAGTCAGTAAACTATTACTTTTATACCCCCCAGACTATCATACTGTAAATGTTGCATTATCACCAGAATTAGGATTTAGACTGTGTACGTTCCCAAACACAAAGTGACGATAATTTCGGTTATCTGATCCTTGGAGCATTCTGAAAGCTCTGGACTTTTTAACGGATCCAAAGGTTCATCGCTTTTTCTTTTTTTAACTGCTCGGACCATTATTACCAACTAATGTATTCAGAATAGAAGTGCCCATATTCTTGTTGGGTTTGCGTGTTTCAAAATAGTTTTGTACCGACCCTTCAAAGTCTACAGAACTCACCACAGGTGTTACATTCTTAGCAGCACCACCTTCACGCAAGGACCGACTAACGCGTCGTACAGCACGGATAGCTGCCTCGTTGACAATGAATTCCAATTCAGCACCACTCAGACCCTGTGTTACTGCTGCAACAGCGGATAAATCCACAGCACGTCCAACACCTAAACTACCAGGTCTATTAGGATCAACGCCCTTTTGTTCCATAAATCCTGGCAGTTTCTTAGCATGTACGCGTAATATTCTTTCACGTCCAGCAGCATCTGGTAATTCAACTTTGATTATGCGATCAAATCGTCCAGGTCTCACTAAGGCTTGATCTAACACATCACGACGGTTTGTGGCTGCTAACACACATACACCCTTGGAAGGTTCTAATCCATCCATACATGCCAATAATTGATTTAATGTCTGTTCTGCTTCATCATTCCCTCGTGCGCCCATCATACCATCCATAGCACGACTTTTACCCAAGGCATCTAACTCATCAATAAATATTATACAGGGAGCTAATTTTTCAGCACGTGCAAACGTCTTACGGACACGTGCAGCACCACGTCCAACAAACATTTCAACAAAATCACTCCCTGAACAATACAGCAACGGTACACCGGCAGTGGCGGCTGTTGCACGTGCTAACATTGTTTTACCAGTTCCTGGTGGTCCTTCTAACAGCAAGCCCGTAGGTGCGCGTGCACCCAAAATAGCGTACTTGTCAGGATTACGGATGGTATCAACCAATTCCATAACTTCAAACTTAGCCTTGTCAATGCCCTCGATGTCATCAAACTTAGCCATGGGTAGGTCAGATGAACTTTGCTTGGCAAGTTTACCAGGTGTGTTTGATCCACCACCTCCACTCATGGTACGGTACATCCGGACCATAATCAACAAATAAAATGTCAAAAGAAAGCTCCGGACAGTCAGGGCAGCAACATTGCCGCGTTTGTTATAGGCTGCTTGGAATGGAATTTGATTCGTACGAAGATAATCAATCAATTCTGGACTTGCTTGAACTTTGCGCGTATAGGCTAAACGTTGCGGTATTTCAACTGTAGTGGCACCACCACCATTTTGTTGTACCTCCATCAATGCCTTACGTTGTTCTTCTGTATCTAATCTCATAATACGGTATCCAATTTTATCAGGTCCAATCACAACATTACCAATGTGAAGATTATTGGGTGACGATGCAGCAGTGCCTTTATTGCTCGAACCACTTTTACTGGACATAGTACTACTAGACAAATCATTATTTTCACACAAATCTAAAAATGTACTGTACGGAAATTCAACGGGTGCATTTTGTTTACGTGCAGCAGATGTTACAACACCGCGCCTAATGCCAGAACCAAGTAATAAACTTACGATCAACAACTGTGCCAATACCAAACCTTTTGCTTTTCTAGAAAGTTTTTGAAATTTACCAAGAAAAGTATTAGGAATAGTAAATAATTTTGCAAAGAACGCCACTAAAGGATTCTTCTTTTTATTATTTTGGTTATTGCTGGGATTTGCACTTTGAAATAATGCCATAGAAGAAGCAGATAATGATGATGTAAACTTCAGCCTTCTAAGATTTTTTCCTTCTTTTTGCTCATGTTGTAAAATGCCTGAAATTTCCTTTGATTGAATACTAACAGGACGGATCCTTGCTAATGAAGATGTTGTGCTGACAGTTTGAAAAACTGTAGACTTTGGTTTTGGCTGCTGAAAGGCACTTGTGCAACTTATTTTGGGACTGGCTAATAGCAGAACTGCAAGTAGAAGCCAGTAATGTGATCTTGTCATCTTGTTACTTTTGCTACAACTCCTTGCGGTCAGAATCCTCATCGTGAGTTGATGGATGAGGCTGAGTTTGGGTATCCAACAGAGATTCCAGGTATGAGGCGCAGTAAGCAGGACTACATACAAGGTGGGACTACTGAATGTGACTGTACCGGTACCTGTACCTTGGAGGACTAAACTGCAGACTGCTGTGGCTAGATTTGAACAGTTGTTTTCTCTTCTTCTTCATGATGTATGCTTTTACCGACCTTGCGCGAAGAAACTCGCGTTCATCCCAGAAGTATCTTTTTAAAAGAACGGCGGTCAGTAACTTGTACCTTTCGTGTCAAATGAATTTGAAAGTACAAAACTTCTGTGAAAACATACATACGGATAAAAATCGTATAATTCAGTACAATCAAAATAGTCATCATTGGTGTCGGAGTTCTTTTTTGTAGCCAGTAGCCTCACCTGGTGAGAGCTACAAATATTTCGAGTTCCCTCCATTGCTTGCAGCCGTCAAAATTGTACCAGACTGTACAAGGCCCAAAATCAGATTTCGTTGTGATTTTGGTCCCTGTCGACAATTCAACGGTCATTGCATGGTGGGGAGTTCTCTCTCAATGCTCCAAAGAGACAGAAGAATGTATATGGTATGAGGATGGCATCCTCAGGTTGGAGCACCGAGAGGAAGTCAGAACACCAAGAATGCCACAAAGTCCTCATGGGCCTTTTGAGGGATGTGAAGCAAGGTGCCAAATCAAGTCTCAGTCAATGTTCAAGCTATCCCAAGAGTTTGAAGACCACCAAAAGTATCAATACCAATATGATTTGATATAAAAGCAATCCTTTATGAAAAGTAGAGAAGAAAACAAAGTCATTCACCCTACAGAACTAAAAATAGGAGGACACTCTGAAAATATTGCACTGAAACATCTTCAACAAGGGTACCATCTTTTCATCACCAAGAACCAAGAACCAACCTTCCAATTGATGAATTTATACATAGTAAATGTCTAAGAAAAGTTTGTTGGCACAACTTTCAATTTGACAGCACCTAATTTATTGAAGAGCAACCAAACATGGGGTGGATTGTTGCATTGTACAATACCTTGACTTTCTATACTAGAGAAAAACTTGAAATCTGGTCAATAAACACAACAATCAATCATTTACTTTCATCAACTGCAGTTTTGCTAGGTAGCCTTTCATTGGTTCCTGTTGTAATGTTTTGTTTTATCATCTGTCTGGATGATTGTTGTCTCATGATAATAATAATTATCACTCCTTAGCAATGCAATAGATACATGTTATTAGGCATAATAGGTTGTCTTGGCATGCACAACTAGATGCACTCCCCAGCATTGTTAATTTTGCATGTTTCTCATCAAAAAATAACTTTGATGCCCTATACTGTGGAATAATGAAGAGAGCCTAA
>WKLE02004578.1:2806-18130 GCA_014885115.2 Asterionellopsis glacialis | reverse complement strand
AAATGTATATGGACAAGTTTTTGTATCCTAGAAGACTTAACTGTGCACCCATGTCAGACAGTCTGCAAGATATACACTTGCAGTGGAGGCAAACTAAAAAGTGAATTTTAAAAAAAGGTCAGAAGTGCCAAAGGCACCAAGAGCAGACATGAAGGTCCAACACATATGGCTAAGGCATGGCATCAGGTTACTAGAAGGGAAACTAATAGAGGCCTTCCTCTCAAAGATTATTACATTGCAAACAAATCTTTGGATCAGGACCTAATGGATTTATTTGGATACAACACTGATTGACAAAAATCAAAAGACATGAACAGTATAGTCTTACAATCAAAGAAGTTGGTAAAATGTTCAAGTAGAATTTTTGAAAAGTAGATTTACAAAAGTACTAGTAGCAGATGTTTTATTGCCAAAAAGATAAAAATACCCAAGTATCATGACCCACATCTTGTAGTAGTTCTGGAAACTCTGCCTCATTGGTTGATCATCCAGGATTACCTGTACAGTAATTCTAGAGAACGAATCTGATTTTAGACTTGATTGATTCATCATTGACTCAGAATAACCTCATCCAGCTCAGAAAATATTGTGTACATTTTTCATTGTTGTATATTAAAAATACCAAATTGAAGCAATCAGATTGATTTTTTAACTTATTGAAATATTTGGGTATTTCTTTCATTGAGCTTGAATGTGTAATGGTGCAGTTGCAAATTTCTTGTGTCATTTCTGTCACTGGGTTCGTACTTTGTGGGCTTCTCAGATTAGAAGATTGGCAGTCCACTTTACACTGTCACTAATAAAAAAATCCCACCACCCTACAGTTCTTTCTCTGGTTGTTCTCTCATGAAGAATAATTCAACAGAATAATAGTTCAAAAGAACTCTTGTTGCATAACCATGACAAAGTCGTCTTGACCATGAGCCATTGACGCAATAAAGTATAAAATACATCACTAAATACAATCTCATCCAAAAGAGCAATTGAAATTCAAAATTTTGGGGAGATACTCCAGTATTAGATGATGACAGAGCAGACAGTGTACTAAATTTTTATATCTTTGGACTACAAATGAAAAAAAAAGGGGATGGAACTATCAAAATAGGGAAACGCACGAGAAGCGAAGGGGGAGATAGTCCTCAAATCGATTAAGGACCACGATTTATCATCATCACCATTGTTAGATTTGACATTGGGAGTGAGTGATCAGTGCCTGCGTTATGAGAAGATCGAGCGTGATTTTAGATTGCGTCCTATTGTAGTGAGGATTCCCTTTAGAGCTCGATTATTTTTATAGGCTGAAATAACTCGTTCATGAGTATGAAACACACAATTCTCCGTGCACAAAAGAGCGTGAAAAAAGCAAAGAACTGCGATTTCTACGCAGTTTCAGTACTATACCGTGTAGTCGAACTAACGAACATCGGCTCTCCTTCCTGTTTTGCACAGAGAGCAATCTCCTGAAAAGAGACGCGATGGCATCGAGAGCGTTGGCACCATTGGTACGACGATCAGTCGTTGCTACAAGGGCATCTCAGAATGCCTTGAAAGGAGGAACACCTCCACTTCCTCCTTTTACTCGCATTCCTGCACCTACTCAAAAGGTATGTCGTGTGAAGCCGTCGTGATTGATTGTCGTCATCGTCACAGCCGTCGTCGGTACGGCAATCTTGAAACTTTTTGTCAGTCGATAGGAATTTGGAATTTATTTTTTTATTTTTTCTCACTCGTCTACATGTTATTTTTTTCTTTCTCAGCTTTCTGAACAAGCTGACTGTGTCTTTGATGATGGTGTAGCACCGGAATTGGCATTAGATTTTGATTGTCAACATGTATCCTCCGGTGAAGGTATTGCCAGTTGGTTTGCTGGATTAAGCGGGTTTGTATTACTATTCAAATTTATTGAATCCACAGATCCACCATCACAAAATCCTGCTGTTAATCGTACCAAGAATGATATGGTCTATGAAGCACCTAAAATGCCTTACAGTTCCTAAATTCCTGGACTATAGAATGTCTCTAGCAGTTGGTAGAGAATGGAGTGAGTCAGTCCTCTTGTCAAAACTATACTATTGTATTGTCCTACTAAAAAGAAAGAAAAAGAACAAAAGAGAATCAATATACACACGGTATATAGATACACAAGTCGCTATCATTATATCCTTAAAAGAAGCAGTAATATAGTGAAACCAATATTTCAGCAATATATTGTCATTTTCATTCGAGTATCTTGGAAGGCTACTTTTCTATGTAAATTGGAAGATTACTTTCGAACCAATCTGTGTCAATCGATCTTCAATCAATCAAACAAAAAGAGATGATACAACATTGTATAGAAATCTCAGACGATGGTACCACTGTCCTTGTTTGTTCAATTCGGAGAGTGCATGATTGAGTGCTAACATTGTCCTTCACCATGCTGCGATATGCATACGATTTACTGTATGAATAAATTGATAATGATAATGATCTCACTTCTACAGAGTAAGCTTGTCAAGCCATTGCTGCAGGTATACAGCATAAGAGGCATAGTTTCGTATGCTAGGTGCGGGGGCAATGGCGGGAATGATTAGCTATAGAACTTTATGTATCAAAAGGTGGAGCATGGGAAGGGATTGATTGAAAGACTACATTGTATGGGAAGTGCTATTGGTGCCACATGACGCAATTTTCCGTTCACGAAAAAATTATGAAAATGATGAAAAAGCAATTGCAGGCTGTGTTCACAGATACACTAAGCATGCACTGGACTTTCATTCGGAAAGGCAATTACCAATACTCCTACTTTTACTGCTTGTCAAAAAATTAGTTTGACATTCCCTAGCTAGAGAGTGACCCACATGATTGGCTATTGTCAACAACAAGCAACTAAAATAATCGAAGCCCCGAATGACTTTGTGGAGTCACAACCACATATAGTCTCTCTCACTTACTATCTCAAAAGACCAAAAAGAAAACGATGACTACCTTGTCAACAAGACAAGATAAAGGCAGAAACTATTTTATATAGTTTTCAAAGTCTTCTTTTACTATTTTTTTCTAGTTTTGATGGTGACAGGGAGAGCTGACTAGAGTCTGGCCATCATACCGTCTTTGTGAGTTTTTCCTACCATTAGACCTCGCATTTTCGGAGTTATATTCATTACTAAATTTGGCGAGCTAAGCAAATAACAACATAATGAAGATGTTATCCATTTATTGTTTTTTTTATTTTTTTTTGAAATTTTCCCTCTGCGGGAGATGGATGTCCTGCGATGTTCCGTTCATGATGACAGACTATAAATAATGATGCAAAATATCACAAACACACACAGCAAAAGCTGAAAGCATTTTTAATTGCATCCAAAGGAGTGGAAGGGCCATACATCCAAGAGAAACCAAAACAATGATTAATGGTTGGAACATTTCATCTGTGAAATCGTCTTCGAATAATGATGACGATGAGGTTGGAGTAGTAGCGTCTTCCTCATCGTTACTGTTGCCGAGCAATCCTATACAGCCTGCGTCTAAGGATAGTATCACACCAATCAAGCAAGACAGGAATGGAGGATCTAGTCGGATTGTTGTGGGACGTATCCAAAAAGATATTCCAACGGGTCGATGGAGTCGTGAATTTGTAATTCAAAAGAGTCAACAGGACAATGGCGAGAACCCACAGAGAGAACGAGGAGAAACAATCAAAAGTGACGGAGGCGACTCTTCCTCGACATATATTGCAAAAATTATAATGAATGCTGAAAAATATCCTTTATTGAAACCGTGGATGTCTATTCGGAATGCGCGTAAACTTCTTGTTCCAGGTGTTTCCATTGCTGTAACCTATTATCATTGTTTAAAAGAAAATGACAATCTTCACCATGACAAGAAAAATGATGATACCCAAGATGATGAAGGAATATCAAACTACTATCACGCTACAAAAATTCAAATTGTGGGTGCTTTACCAGCAACACCCTATTTGTCACGTCTTTTAAACTTTTCTCCAAAACATTTGAATATATTATTTGGTAATACCAATAATCATAATGATGATGATGGCACCAAAAGTACTACTATTGGTCAAGATGACAATGATTCAATTGATTCCTTTTGGGTTCCATTAGCATGTGCCGTACGACCCTGTAGTGTAGTCGAGTTACAAGATTTGCTAACCATGATTCAACAACAAACTGCAAAGGACAAGGAAAATTTATTTAAACATCCAAAATTATTGAAAATATGTGATGATATTCGACAACATCAAGGCTGGTCCCGTGGACCACAAAAGAAACCATGTACACCCCATTACGTATGGTTAGCATTACTGAGAATGGAAGAACAATGGTTACGACGTCAACCACCCACAACCAAAGAAATAAACTCAAGTACTACCAGTAATGGTGGTGGAACTCATGATAATAATGACCATACTTCTGTGACGAATGATAATCATGATCGTCAGGATGTAGAAAATGCTTTAGATGAAGCACCGCCAACCAAAACAAGACGTACAGAATTACTACCACCACCATCACCACACTCACATTCTCCAAAAGACCAAAAGCAGCTTGTGTCGTATGGAGGTATTAATGTAGATCCTTCTTTCAATGTACCGGATCCTACAGATTTGAAACGTATGTCTTATATTGATCAACGTAAACGACCACAAGTGTTATGGATGGTGGATTTTATACATCAACTTATTCGAAAAACCGAAAAAGAAGAAGATAGTACAGGACATACACAACCCAAAGACCTTGAAGAAGTAGATATCATGGAGTCTTCATTGTCATCACCACCCAAACTTCATTTGATCGATATTGGTGGTGGACGTGGAGATTTAGCTGTAGCCCTAGCTGCGTCTTTTACACAAACAAAAAACAAAACAGAACCACGACGAGATGTACATGTGACTGTATTGGACGTGAATCAATCATCCTTACAAGCTGGACAAAAACGTGCTCAAGATGCCAATTTAGAGTCGTACATGTCATTTCGATTATGTGATATTACAGATAGAAAGAACGTCATGGATATCTTTTTGTCGACAAAAGAAAATACAAACTATTTTGTTTATGGATTACATTGCTGTGGTGGATTATCTGAAGCTGCTGTAGATTTAGCATTAACACTTGGTGCAAAATTTTTTTGTGTATCGACGTGTTGTTTCCGATCGAATGATCATTTAGCATGCTTATCAAAATTAGCTGATACCATGGCATCATCTTCATCAGTCGTGACCAAACTACCAAAGATGCAAACGGAAGTGGCAATTGATATTAATGGTGACGAGACAATGGTTGCTGGAAAGAATAGCCAGTACTACAGTGAACAAGTAGAACACCATATTGATGATCGTGATATGGTTTCATCTCTTGCCGTATTGGTGGGAAGTCATGGACAACATCGTGGAATTCACGTTTTGAATGATATGAGACTCACAGCTGCAAAATACAAATGTCAACTAGAAGGAAAATATACATTGAAATGTTGGCAAGAAGCATTTCCAGTCAAATATTCAGTCCAAAATCGAATTTTAGTAGGTACGCTACAGACCAACAAACCCTAATAAAGAAGATTACTAATTGAAAGATCGAATTTGTGCTGCTCGTGTTGTAAATAATACTGTATCAGTAGTATCATCTCCATGATCATCTATCCATATATGGAAAGAATGTTTTCTCTCAAATACTTTATCTCTAAATACAGTTTCTCTTGTTCTTTTCAAGTCCAGTGACCAACAGTTCAAGAATTCCATCGATATCCAATCGCTTCTCAGAAAGCTTCTTTCTCATTTTAACCACTCCCGTTTTATGAATAAGGAGTAGTAGTAGCAGTATCACCATCGTTTCTATCTTGGTAGGATGATGAGTTGAAGTTGATGTATGGTGTTCTTGTTGGGCGTAGTAATGGTGATGTTCTTGCTGCATGTACTACAGTCGATTCGTTCAAGACTTGTAATGTAAAAAAAAAATCAATTCGTAAAGATCCATTATCGGGATCTACCAAATCTCGTAGAACTTTTTGACGTGTTCCAAAATCGGGCAGTTTTCACAATTTGTGTTTCCTTGGACCAAACCATTTGGTTTCTGTATGAAATATTTTTAACGTTTCATTATTTACTAGTTTGGAAAACTAAAACAAAATTAGACAACGGTTGTGTAATTTGAAGCCAATAAGTTTCAGTAACTTGACATTGCGAGGCTTCAGAGACGTCATTGGAAAATTTCAAATTATTTGACTGGCTCCTTGAAGTGTGTAGACATTCACTACTATATTACAACTACGAATTAGATTCTGTTGAACTAATATTTTGTGCTTTCTCATTACTATATTATATTGTTTGTGTGATATTTTGAAAGTTCCAGTGCCGAACGAAACCACCAAAGAGCGGCGGTTTCGCCACAAAGTTAAAGGCGGGGCCGGCTGGGACGGCGGTGCGTGCTTGGCCCTGCATGCTTTGTCAATTATGATGTAAAACACGTATTAATAAAGGTTTAAACGTGAAAATACATGGTTTATGAGACATAAGATTTAGTTTTCAGTCGGCTTACTCTGAACCTTTTTTTTAAAAAAGAGTAATAATCGTAAACGAAGTGTCCGTTTCAGTTAATTCTGATCTCGAATGATGCAGTCATACTACGCCTTTGGCGAGAATATGCCTATAATAAAAACAATCTATTGCTGTGTTGGTTCCGTATAAGAAAGACATTTGGAATGTATCCTTTATTTATTTTTGGCCCGCCCGCCTCATATTGTGGGGCGAGTAGTGTGGATGCTTTGCTTGGCAAACTCGACTCCGCGTACCTCTCACGACCAAACCTGGAAAAAAGCTTAGCTGCAGTGCGAGAAGAGATCCTCCATCAACAACATCCTTGTCGGGTCATTCATTATCATCGTTCGTTCGACTCCCAACAATAACATTAGATTTAAAGGAAATTTGGAAAGGAGTCTTACCTATATTTACAGAAAAAATCCAGGACCAGCACCACAAAACGCACCATTAAAGTTCTCATTAAGAAATAGATTTTGATAGAGATTTGGGATTTTCACACGATCGATCAGCAATGCCGCGGAGTCCTTTGATACTGTGATTATTAGAAACAACAACAACAACTATAACCATAAAGAAGCAGAGTCACAATGCCATCTTCCACTGCTGGAGCTACATCCAAAGGTATATCATCCTTATCACGCTCCACACGAGGTAATTTAGAACGTCGTAAAACCAAAAAACAGCATGGGCGTTTAAAACAACTTGCAGGAACTTTACGAAAGGAATTAAAAGATGGTAAGTTATTGAATTGAGTTTCAAGTGTATTTCAGTCTGAGCCTTTTCGTCCTTCTTTTTTTTGGTCATTCGTGGAGATACTGATCCAATCAAATTTGATGTAATTCTTAAATCATCTGCTTTCTCACTTGCTTTGTTTCGTTCTTTCCATTCACAAAATTATATATTAATGATAAATCATAGATCCATTATTTTATCGTCGTATAGCAACTGCGGCTGGTGATTCCGATACCATACCGTTAACTAGTAAGGAATTGACAGACTATTTTTTATATCAAAAATCTTTGGATCCGGAATGGTATGCGAAATATAAAGATCGTTTATATTTGTTACAGGATTATCAAAAAACTCTCGTCGATCGTGAACAACAAAGTATTTCCACACCTGATCAACATTCATTGGCCTATACAACCTTGAGTGAAATGGATGATTTTTGGAAAAAGAAAACACGTCAAGATAATCGTAAACGATACCAATATAAAAAATTGCAATATTTAAAAGAAAAACGAAAACAGAAACAACAACAAAAGTTGGAAGAACAAGAAGCAAGACAGGGAGTCGTGGAGGTGCAATCACCATCGGAAGAAAAGGAACAAAAAAGTGATGGAGGAGAGCACAATAATTACTACAATGAGACTAAAGGTGAAAATATTGGCGGTGGTGATGTAGATCAAACGCCAACTAGAGGAATCAAGAAAAACGAAGGACAAATTGAATCTGGAAACCCTGCATTTGCATCTGTAGATGCTTCTTCCAATAGTGCTGATATTGCTGCTTCACGTACTACTAATAGTAGTGGTTTGGATAACGACAGAAATGCAAACCAACAACAGGCTAGAACACCATTAGACAACAACAACCATGGAACTTCATTGTTATTAGGTGAATCATCCATTGAAGCCGTGGCGAATGTAGGTGCTGCAACGATAGCAGCAGTTGCAGGAGGAGGTGCAGCAGCAGTAGTAGCTGGTATGGGTACAAAGACACGAACGACCAATAGCGATAGTTCTACTCACTCAGATGAAATGATTCACCGTGATGATCATCATCATGACTACAATGAAGATGATATTCCTGAAGATGAATTAATGCTTCTCAATCAAAGTATAGGTACGACACCTAGTCGAGATTATTATTATGAGTACGATGGTGAAGGTAATCCTCGTGGTCCCAATGATCGTTGTGGTAGTGGTATGGATTATTCATTTTCTTCAAATGGAGATACTGTAACTACGGGTCGTACAGGTGATGTATTGTCACCCTTGCCACCTCACTTTTTAGACAGATCACCTGATAATGGCAATGCGTACACCTTTTTTTGGGATATGCGCATGTCATTAGAAGATGCATTTAAACAAGCTGTAGATCATCCATTACCACAAACACCTGAATCATCGATTGTGGGTGATGATGGTGATACTGGTGGTATTGTCAACGATACTGCTATTGATAATAATGATGATAATCATCATAATGTTGACAAAGAGGCAGGGCAACAACAGCACGAAGAAGTTCGTTCAGACAATGAAGACAGAGCTCTTCATGTTGATGATGGTGCAGAGGAAGGACAATTACAACAGCTGCAGCAGCCATTCGATGAAGCACATTGCGATGCCCAAAATGATCACCATGATAACGATAATAGTTATCATAGTGCCATGAAAGATGAAACTAGTGCGATGGCAATGAATAATAATCATGAGCATGAAAGTTATCGTAATACATTATATTCTATGGCTGGAGCAAAAGAAGCTACTACACCGACTATGACCGAACAGAAAGATGTCTTGTTACAAAAGATTGATGATATCGTGTCATCTGAAATGAAACAACAACCACAGAATGAAACTATGATGTCCATCATGGTGAAAGAAGAAGAAGAATTAGAAAAAGAAAATCGTCAAGTACAAGAAAATTCGAAGGATAGTGGAGATGATATTTTAGATGATATTCTTGGTGATGACGGTGACAGCCATCTCTTTATCGTTGGTAGTGGTGGGGAGGATACTACAGCATCCATTGATTTACAACCACGTATAATGCCAACATCTGCCATGGCACTAGGGTCATCCACAACGTTTACATCTCCTTTACAACCATCAGAAGAGCAACACCAACATCAAGACGATAATGACTTTGCAACAATTGTTTTAGAAGAGGATGCGAATAATGAGAAAGATGGTGGCGGCGGAGGTGATAATAATCAAGCCAGTACTAATTTCAACTCCTCTTTGACACGAATCCATCAAAATAATCATGGTCTTGATGAAGCAGCACTCGTAACTCCAATTACGGGTAGTCGAAATATTGCAAATTTCAGTGGTATGGCTGGAAATAGTATCTTTGCTGCTCCTCTCGTTCCTACTAATCATGAAGGAAGACCATTTGATGGACCACACGCAGAATATCATGATGACATACCCTATGGTGTAGTGGATGGTGATGTACATATTGGTGACTTCCATGGTGTTGACGATGGTGATGGTGATGAAGTACCATCCTATGTGGGAGTCAACTCAGATGGTTCTGTAATAGCAGAAAGTATAACATTTGTAGATGGCGGAAGTACAATGGGTGATACTCTTAGTGAAGTTGATTCCACTTTGAGATATCAGCATGAAGATGGCGATGGTGGTCTCACTGGCTTTCCTCGGTACAATACAGATGAATTAATGGCAAGGATGGCTGAACTAGAAGCCCTACGCCGACGTAGTGCTACTGCTGGTGGAACGTCTACAGACGAGTTGATGGCAAGGATGGCTGAATTAGAAGAATTGCGTCGTCGTGCTGCTTCAATGAAGGCTAGTTCTACTGCTCTCAAGGAGCAAGAGGCTGTGGAAAATGGTGGTGGTGACGATGAAATTGATGAATTGTCAGATTGGTTGGATGCACAGTTAGATGCCGCTTCGACTCCTTCTCCCACTAAAAAAGCTACTGCAAGTACACCCGTGCGATCTACCAATGCGAAACGAAGTACCGCGAAGAAATCCGCATTGGCTATCGATACTCATTCTGGTACCAGTACTATTAGTACTGTTACAACAAGAGACGAATCGAAACGAAAAATGGAAAAGTCACTTCAACGTGGACAATCGAAATGGAACAATTTGGCAAGGAGTAAGAATTCTACTGCGACCATATCCAAACGGTCAGCGCCCACAAATAGAACTAGTCGTATTCCAGCTTACAAGCCTGGTCAGTCCTCTGCAGCAGTAGCTCCGATGACACATAGTGGTTCCCATTCCTGGTCACCCAAACGGTACAACCACAATCCTGGGCAGTCCTCTGTGGCAGCAGCTCCGTTGACGCATAGTGGTTCCAATTCTTGGTCACCCAAACGGTACACCCACTCTCCTTCAAGTCGTGATGGTAAAGATGGTGACAAACCAGAATGGAGATTTCCATCCAAGGAAGAAATGGCATATATGCAGGCCATGGGATATGGACTCGGAGATGATTCGTTCCAGCAACTACTACGAGGAAATCATTCGTTTTCACCTTCGAATCGGGAACCATGGAAAAATCCTAGTAAATCAGAATCATCCTATTACGACCAGATGCTTGATTCAGCTTTAGCAACTCTCCCAAATAACAATAATGGAGAACAGGGCGGTGCTCTGTCTCCTCACGGTGGTCCAGGTTGGAAATTAAATTCAAGTAGGTCAGAGGGTGGAGGAAGATCTGCGCATTTTACATTTGATGGTCATGATGGTAATCATGGATCTGGGGCGGACGGCATGTGGATGAATCATTCTCGTGCAGATGATAGACCTTATTGGAGGAACCCTTCCAAAGAAGATACGGGTGGTCATGCTAGTTATCATGGATCCGGGGCGGATGGTATGTGGATGAATCATTCTCGTTCAGATGGTAGACCCCATTGGAAGAACCCTTCCAAAGAAGATGCGGGTGGTTACTCATCTTCCTATCTAGGCCCCTCCGGCGAATCATCCGGCTATCATGGTTCTCGTACCGGTATATGGTCACCATCGTCGGCAACATCCCCCAATTCGCCTCTAGATGATAGACCACAATGGCGAATGCCCAGCAAGGCAGAATTATATGCCATGTCACTGGATCCATTCCATAAACCCGAGGATAACGATGACTCGGCGAACCGTGAAATATGCAGTTTGAAATGGATTCCCAATTTGCATGACAAGGTGGGTGGATGTGAGTATTGTCTATCCAATGCGACGGAAGAAGGGAAACGTGCCTATGAAGCCACAGGTCGTCATTATGCCATTAATCGTGTACGTGGTGGGTGTTCACGTAATTGCTTCATGTTTCCTCGTCAAGAGGATGAACCACCGGTACGACTGTGTCGTAATTGTTTTTACATTACCCACAAGGTTCCCGATGAGCATCCACAAGAATTTTTTAGAGGAATTTCACCATTGAATCGAAGTGCAGTACCCAAAAAGTAGGTACTGACTGTTCTCATAAGAACCACAAGAACAATTTACACGACGGCACACCAATTTAGCAAGCATCATACCGTCTGGTTCATCTCCAACACAAAAAATGAATATCTTCTACGTCTCTTTTAGAGAGACAAGTGTATATATAAGATTCATTTTTCCAGATCCGACCTGTTCCTGCTGAAACAGCATCATGATCATCATGATGGGTATCCAAAGCAATCTTTTTAGAATAGTAGCAATATTGTTTAACCCAAATAGTGTACCGAACAACTAACTGCAAAGAATGCCGTGTTCTTTTAAAAAATAAATATGGAACGAATTCACTCTAGAGTTTTTCTTTTTGTATTTCTGTTCGCTTGCGTGGCACTCCGACAGATCCAAGAGAATACCAACCAAGATCGCTGGGTACAACTAAGTCTCTCTCTCTAGAGAGTGAAACTTAGGCCTGAAGAAAGGAACTAGTAGTTTTGTGTGTGTGTCATTTCTCATTCCTGGATGGCTCGCTGGTTCGACTAAAGGACTATTAACTTTGGAAAAGCATATTAAAAATATTTATATTAATGAATGAGGAGTATATTCATTTTTTCAAGATCAGAATTTGAGTACAAGAGACAGATTCAACGGTCATATCCTGTATCAAATTATCATTTCGAATAATTCCACTCACTAAATTTTTGTACCCATGTAGGATATGTACGTCCAGGTAGGAGAAAATGTTTCTATGATACACATGGAAAAGCGCCTGCAAGAACTTATTGTAATTTTTGGAATGCCCAGTACAATCAGTAAAACGTATATATACGTAGGACAATATGATGTGAGGTGTACACAAAATCGTACTAAATTTCATTCGTACATAAAGCCATGCAGGCGCATGATCAATAAGTAAAGCCGAGCCAAAGCCTTCCAAGATGACAAATTCTGAATGCAAGAGTCAAAGTTCTTCTGCTGACTTTGTCCTTGGCGCCCCTCCGAGAATCATCCCTCCCCAAATAAAGAGGCAGTACTCATCTGCTCTCGCTCGAGAAATCGATCATGTACCGTACTCTACTCGAACCAGGCGTACTTTCTTTTTTTGTTTCGGTTGCATCGCTTCCTACCTGCCTCGTCTCCTTCCTTCTTGGCGATCGCTTGTGTGATTTGCACATAAGTTTAACAAAAGAGACGGTTATTTGAGAGAGAAGCCTTGTACGGCACAACAGAATTTCAAAATTTTTTCGTGTTCAGGTCCTGTTCCTAAAGACGTTGACGATACCATCATGAGCTCGGATTCGTCAACGTTTTTAGATCGTGTAAAAAAGGCCGGTAAATCCTTGGTGGATTCAGGTGCTAAAACGATGCTCAAGGTACGTAGACTTTGGTATGTTTTGTACGTGGAAGTTTGGGGAGTCTTTTTTTCTGATGGCATAGAGTATATTATGATGATGGTTTGTAGCACATGCTCTTTCCTGTATGTGCTTTGTTCCTTGAGAGAGAGGCACACAAACAACACACAGTAAAACAATGACAAGTCTTATTATTCTCTACCTACTCTGCTTTTTTGGGGGGCGTGAAACAGAGATGAATCTCAAAAATTGTCTTGGAAAGAAAAAAATATATCTCATTTTTTTCTCCCATTTCCTAATTGCTCTTTTTTTGTTTTGCCATATTACGTACCCACCATGATCCTTTGGGATTCATTCTCATCATTTTCTTCCACCCACATTATGAATGCCTTGTATCATGTCATGTTACAGACGGATGTTGTATTTTTAGAGAGAGAAATTAAGCAACGCAAACAACAGTTTGGAGTGGAGGTATATGAGTTAATGGAAGCCTTGGAGGTGGATCGGGATACGCCTGTCGAAGAAAAGGAATCCAAGATTCGTGCAGCCTTTGATTCGGCACGTAAAGATATTGCCATATCGCAAGCCAAAATTGAATGCAAACGTGAAGAAATGAGTGTCTTGGAAGCCGAAGCAGCGGCTGCGGCCAAGGCGGAAGCAGCTGGGACAAGTAACATTCCACCCTCGAGTGGAACTGTGTTGCAACAAGGACATCCCGATGATAGTACGGCAAGTGAAATGGAGCATTCCAACTAAATTGCAAGTAGGGAATAAGTAGCAAAGAGGGGAAAAAGAGAAAGTCAAACATAAGAAAAAAAAAGATGAAAATGGAGAAGAAAAAAGACCAACAAGAGAACGAAAGAGGTAGCATTACATGTTTATAATTATGTTTTGTATGTACATTTATGTGAATGATATTACGGGAGTCAGTCCCACGTTTGGAAATGCCTATAAATTGTTATTGGGCTTTCATGAGGGGACACATGTCAATGTCATTCCATATATTGTTTTATTTTAAAAAAATACTTTGTATAGAAAAAGTGAAAATTGGAAAGCATGTTTATCCTTGTGTTTGTACTCCTTTCTACTGGAGATGAACTTCAGTGAGTCTCTATAGCTCTTTTTCTTTTGTTTTGAAACTAGGGGTTTGCGTAAGTTCTTCCACTCCCCCCCTTTTTTTGTTTTGAAACTGTGAGTCTGCCTAAGTTCGTCCAATCCTGATGCCATGGCCATATTTTCGGTAGTTTATATCATACAACAATTGCATGGTTTTGAGATCTTGGTTATAATTAATCAAGGACACGTTAGGATTGTGAAAAAGTGATAGTCAGAACTGGAACGGCACTGCGGAAAAAAAAAAAATCTATCGTTTACTTCCCGATCTACCTTTTCCTATTCTTGGCGAAATGCACACACACCTCGACCGAAAAGAAATTGGACTTTGGAGGATCTTATTCCCTACCATCGTACTGTAAGCGCATTGCGAAAGAAGTACTCCTGTGTGTTCACTAACCTTCATCCGTTCCTAGGAAGAAAATGATAAACTGCACACGCCCTCGGATCAAACGAACATGGACGGTAGAGGTGTCATTTTTTGCTAAAACGTGCACTTTAAAAAAAAAAAAAGGTCCCTCCAAGGTAGGAAAGAATGCATTACAGAATGGAAATAGATCAAAATAGATCGTTGTGCAGATACTGTCCGTGTTTTTGAGTTTTTTTACATGATTATTTTTGTTATTGCTGATTTTTGGGGTGTGTGTTTTTCATTCTGTGTACAATACACTTTTCAATTACCAAGCCATGTACATGAAGAAGTTGTTTATGGAAAGTTGGTTTCATGAAACCTGTGTGTGCGTGTGTGTGTGTGGATGTATTTTTGTTTTTCTTTTTCATTTGGTTTCGGTCTTTACGCAACAAGATCATTATCAAAATCCCATTCCAATTCTTTTTCTTCCTCCTCCTCCTGCTGTTGCTCTTTTTCTTTTTCTTCCTGTGCTTTTTTCTTTTTATCTTCCAATTCTTCAGGTGATAGTTTAATCATGTTGGTGGTTTCATCATCATTTGTGATTTGACCCATTAATACCATTGAATCACCTCGTACGACATATAAACCCAAGGGAACATCCGCATAAAATGTTTTTCCTGCATCTTCTTGTGAGGATGATGATGATGATGAATCTGTCCAAACTCGTCGTTCCGATGTATGTTCCAATACCATATTACTAAATTGATCAAAGGAACGAAAAATCTAAAAATGATTTTTGTTGATTTTTGACAAGGAATATAAAAAGAAAATGAAAGTCCC
>WKLE02004575.1:0-57069 GCA_014885115.2 Asterionellopsis glacialis | reverse complement strand
GACAATCATACGCTGGTACTAACCCTACGTATTATTACCTAGATATCCTTGTTGCACTGATTGTTGCAAAAAATGTGTGTACCTGGTATCAGCCAGGTATGTTTTTTTCAACAGAAATTTGTTACCGCGACCTCATGAACAGTAATGGAGGTCTTTTTTTGGGACAAGCAGGTATCGTGGCGGATGATGCGGGGCGGGATGAAAAACCAACTGATATTCGTACTGTAACTGCACCTGGTACGAGGTACCGGTACTTAATGACAACTAGAGGTAAGTATTACTTGCATTCATATTAAATAAACATATAATATTACTGTATGCGTTCTCAAAAAGTGACTCAACTTTTGAGTGCACGGAATGCAGAGTAGAGTATTAATTCTCTATACCTTTATGTTCTGCATAATATATACCAATTATTATACTGCATGTACTGTAGATAGGTCCAAAGAATCCCATCGCCTTCCAGTATTAGATATAGATATATATTATACCCGGTCAAGAGAAGCCAGCCCACTCCTTCTTTTTTCTTGTTGTTGGTAGAATAGGCATGCTATACTACAACAAAGCGGAGAGGACAGAATATACACACAAAGTATCTTTATGTCAAGGAAACGAGAAAAAGAGTTAAACCAAGTACGGTAGACAAGTCACAGTCCCTAGTCATGTTGGCTTGTCTTGAACGACTTTGTTTGTATCCATCGGATAATTTAGGACTAGAGTGCTCCGCCGGCTACCGTGACTAAAACGAGCTTTACTGATTGTTCATACATAGCTTGTCGGATCTTCATAACAACATTATTGCGGCCTATAAAAAGGAACTGCTGCTGTCTACGTGTACAAGTTCGGTATTTTGGACCTGAAGATTTCAAGTCAATACAAGTTATTATCGTTGTTTGCAACTGCGGTGCTCAGCATTGGTATTCTTCCCATGAATATGAAAAAGAAAATCTCAAGTAAAAAGAAAAAGCAGCAGAAGGCTTTCGTGACCGAGGTAGAGGTGGCTGCTGTTGGCAAAACATGGAATACTCTGATTCCTTTTGTCTCCGCCTTGGTCGTTATCGTAGCTTCCTGCGTCATTCAATTCGGAATCTATTATGCAAATAATGGCGGTGGTAGTTCTTCGGGAATGCCGTCTGCCGAGAACTCACCCGCTGTACTTTCTCTCCTCACTTCATATGTTTGCAAAGCAAACGGAGGAGTAGCAGGATTCTGTCATGACAATCTGGAGCCAACCCGACGAACTCATCGTCCAAAACGAAGGATCAAAGCGGGAGAGCGTATTTTGACAGTTCCTCGAAAATTCCAAATTTGGGATCTTGATGCTTTGCGCGACCCCTACATTGGTGCAATTAGCAAGAGTGCAAGACACCATGACACGGGTAACCCAATCGATAGTGGTGCCTTCCTTGCGGTTTATCTAGTAAGACGTCATCGCATGGCTAAAATGAATATGGAGATGGGGTTACAAGATGATCTGCTTCCTTATTTTACGGTACTGCCAACCTTTGATGAACTCAAAAGTAATCACCCCCTCATGTGGGAGAGCGAAGAAATGATATTGGAACTACTTCCAAACCATTCATCGGCATATGAAAAAATCCATGGGTATCGGATGATGATAGGTTCAGAGTACAAATCCATCAGGAAATCATTCGTCGATTCAACGGAATTCATGAAAGAAGTTACAGAGGAAGAATACTGGACAATGAGAGTCAACGTCCTCAGTCGAAGTTTCGCAACAGGACCGCCAGGTCAAGAAGAAGCAAGGGAGGGCATGTCTATGGAAGAAGAAATACAACTTTACAAATCTGAGCGAGGTATTGATCTCTCACTGGGTTGTAAAGCAATGGTCCCAGTGCTAGATATGTACGACCACCACGCAAAACCAAATGCAATCTGGAAATATGAACCACAATCTGGAGCATTTGTTGTGGACGCGGGGCCCGATGGTATCAACGCCAAGCACGAAGTCATGATTAGCTATGGTAACTTGACCGATTCTCATCTTATGGCACGGTATGGCTTCTCGAATGGAGATGGCAGTGACAAAACCGAGGCATCGCTTGCAATGCACCACACGTTTTATGATTTGGGTTTGGGGCAAGAATTTTCGCTTGTCCCTGCTAACGGTCTAACTGAGGAAATGGTAAAAAAACAGTTGAAGCAAATAGTCGCTTACATGGAATTTGACGATGGTTATTCAGGATGTTTAAATGAAACCAACACAAATATGAAGGCAATGGAATTGAAGTATCTCAAGTTGCAGCTTTTATCGAAAATAGCAAATAATAGGACTAGATGGATCGTGGAACTCCCATCTCGAAAACCGTCTGCCAAGCCAGGAAAGTCAACTGGAAGCCCTAGCAGTCTTTTAGTTCCCTTTTTTGAAAACAATAAGATGAATTTCAACGGTGACTTACTATTAGCGACATGTCGTCTTATTACTTTGACTGAAGGTGACTATGGTGGTAATGCAATAGAAGTCTTGCGTGAAGTTGTCCAAAATAATACTGGCGATACCTTCCTTGTAGGGCAAAACCACCCTTCGAACGAGTTCTTAAGCTACAAATGCTTGGAACGCTTAGCCTCTTTACAACAAAAACGTTTTGCGCCAAAACCACAAGCAACCGAAAGGCGCTTGTTGAAAAAGAAAAGATTGTTCTACACGGATTACCACAATTGGACTGCCGCTCACGTTCGCCTAGGTGAGATACAAACATTAGATGGCTTCATTGAAAGCGTGAAGAAATTTTCTTCACACATTTATAATCAAATTCCCAAACATCAGAGGGATCATCCACGTTGGTCTCCTCGTGAGGACCCCTGTCCTCCAGAGTATTCGCTTTTCTTGGTCCCAACTTGATATTCGACGACGAAACGTAGATAATACGCGCTGTATGCCGCAAAATCCAGTTCAACACCTTGAAGATGACGCGAAAAGATGGGATGAGAGAGTCTTGCATGGTAAAGTATATGATTTGCGTGGTTTGAATATTCCTGATGCGATGAACTCAGAACAAGCTAGAACGGTTGATGTAAACAACATTCCTTGTCAAGTAGTTCCGTACATATTTTTAGTTTACTTCTTTTTACTTCTTCTCAATTCAACTCACACACCTGTGCCTTTTCTGGGGACCTCATTTATATTGAGAACTTCGTATTATTTTCTCTCGTTTGCATATCAGTGTTGCAAATCCAAAGTCAATGTTGTCAAATGGCCCAAGGAGAGAGGTTGCCTCTAAAGTTCGTCGGCTGTGAAGATAACTTTGATTTTTCTAAACATTGGATGTTTGTGAAGTGCATCTCTCTCCAAAAGATAAAATGATGCAAACTGTCATTTTCCCTACAGGTTCTAGTCTTTTGTAGAAGTCGACGGCAGTTGAAAAATGTCACCAGCTGATACACAACCGCGACCCCAATCATCCACAACTAGACAAAGAAATAGGGCCTAATGAAAAGTCAACTAATAGAAAGTGAAGACAAAGACACAGTTTAGGATGAAGAAACACGACAAAAATGAGAAGCTTAGGAGTTATGTGAGAATCAATATTGATTTTCAAGACAGCATAGTTGTTCAAGATAAGATTAGTGTTGGGATTCATAAATTCATCAAATGATTCAGTATTGATTTTGAAGACAGCAAAGATTTTCAAGTGTGTTGTTATCGTCATTACTACAGTCTTCTGATTCATAAATTTATCAAATGAAATTCACTCAATTTTAAATCCCGCACGATCCCAAAAATGTTCCGGTATCTTCGTAGATATTAGTATCAGGTAATATGTACGTGGTACTTTACGTTGATTTGGTACAAATGCGTACTGGAGGGAGATGTCAAGAAGGGTTCGCATTCCGATCCTTTTCTGCAGAACGTTTTCGAAAGAACACGACACGAACACACTCATAAAATATCAGTAATAGAAGTATTTCCACACAGCAAGACAATAACCATGGTCATGTCAAACGTAGTTTATTTGGGCGCAGGTGAATATATCGGCACAGAAAAGTTTCTTCGATCTGGTACGTTCATTGGACACAGGACTCACAATCATTTCTATTGCAAAGAAACGCGAACTCTCAAAACTATTGTCTATTGGTTGTCGTCAATATCTTCATGCCTGGTTCTTGACTCCTGATCCATTTTCCTTCATTATACATAGATTTCCCAAAAAAGTATGGTGATAAAATCATTGAATCTCTTAAAGCAGGATACATGAGTCCCCTCAAGGAAAAGAGCTTAGTGAAGCAGGACAAGGAAAGGATTTCAGAAGCCCGTCACAAGGATAGTACATTCATCGAAGTTGTCAAGGTGGAACTAGGAAAAGGAAACAGTCTTGCTGCTAATTTAGAAGTTTTATTCAAATTCTTTTTTAGCTTTCATGATCCTACCCTCTCCCATAAAAATTTTGAACTAGCAGGTCATTGGGCTGATTCGTACATTTTCTGTTCGGATGAAGCCCAAACTGCCATTGCGGAAAAGGTCCGTGAAGAGCTTCAAGGTTCCATTACGAACAAGTTCTGTACAGTGTTCAAAAATGATACCATTGCAACAAAGATAGGAAAGACCCGTCCTTTCTTTGATGCATGTTTAACCCAGCAGGATTTTATGAGGAAACATCCGTTCCATGGTCTCAAGAATCAAAAGATTTTCTTTGAGGAATGGCCTACTGCTGAAACTCCTACCAAACGGGATGTATTGAAGGACACCAAGGATGGTGCAAAGAAAGTTGTTGATATCCTGACACACCCCTTTAAGAATCACGAAGAACCAAAACAGTAAATAGGAAAATAGTTTGCGTCAGAATTACTTGTAAAAAAACAATCGTTAGGCTTTTTATGTGCCACACATTTGTCGTTTAGTAATGCACAGAAGGAGCATATGTGAAAGGAAAACTAGTGAGTTGATAAAGGAAAAGCCAAGAAAGGAAACAAGTACAATAAATAAAGTTTTACTCTAGTAATATTTGGTAATTATTTCGGTTCTTTCAACATATTTTCCGATACGCTTTCTTGAGTTCAATATATGTACTGCTCGATAATACATGAATGAGAAGTCATCACGAAAAGGACCTATCCGATGACTTTATTCAACAACAACACATGAAAATATGCAATAGAGTATGAGTCAATCACTTCGTACGTCATATGCAGAGACATGAAAAGAAACAGGAAACGCCATCGCAAAGAGTAAACTTCGGAAGTAGTTCAGAGACAAGCTCTGGTGTCATCCTGCTACCAATCTCACAGAACGAGCTCGGGATAGTCCGACTCCCCCACCCTGAATCTCATGATGCTCTTGTTCTCCAATCTTTTCAGCACCCTTGGCAGCCGTGACTAGGATAATTTGCTCTACTGAAACCGTACGGAGATCAGTGTTTTTAGATTTCTCCCGATAGGCTGCTTTGTAAGTCCTTCCACAGCAGCTTTGATTTCACTAAATATTGGAAGTTTAGAGTAAAAATGAAGCCTTCCACTACATATCGAGGAATTGTAATCTGAGTGAGACGGACTAATTGCTGCCGAATGCCCCCTGACTGGCTTTAGCATGGTCGATTGCATTATCATACTGTAGCTTTAATGGACGTACTGAGGAAGACTATACGTTTGCGCAAGCGCAAATTTGGGTAGAATAACGAATTGGAGTCAGCTCGATCGAAATATGCAGTGCTTAAAATGTTAATAGACAGACTAGTTGAAAAATTCCTATTCTCCACTTATGCTTCGAAAAGAGTGCGACCATCCATTCCATCAATTGTACAAAGCCAAACAGCGGAGGTCAGTGTGTATATTACTTCTGATCTTGCTGACTCTGTGCCAAACAGCGAAAGAAGGAGATCTTTATCATCCCCCCTAACCTGCAGTGTACATTTTGAATCTCCATTTTTTTCTTTCATGGTCACGCAAAAAACTCTTTTCCCAGAAAAATTCATGAAAGCCCAAATTTTTATCACTGTCCCGTCACTGGTGAGTCCTTCAGGCACCGATATGGATGACAGTGCTGCAACACCATGCCACGACATACTAGATAAATTTGCTGGATTCCAATCAGGGTCGCGTAGTGACAGAGTTGGAATTTTGTATGGTGCATGGAACCAAAGAGTCCGAAAGGTGTCCATGTCACCAGACCCATTACGGAAGAAGACAAGTGGACAGGGCTGCAATGAAATTATCGGAGATATCTGGACTGGTTCTGCAGCCAGCCTCATATCAATTGTCTCGTCTTCATCTCCGTCATCTTCGGACTCAAACATATCCTCTTCATCATCTGCTGTATTATTGGTACTCGACGAAATGCTTGGCCCCACCCAAGACGAAACTGAATGTTCTATTTCAATACCACGAAAAACAATAAAAGGACACAATGTAAGCGAACCCTTTGTTGGAAGATTTCCTAGAGAAAGTTCCCAAGTCAAATGGTCACCAGCCGCTAATTCGGGTTTATAGACAGTTGTAGCACATGCAGCTATTGGATTTGTTGCATTCGATGCATCTGAACCAAGTGCCTCAGCTATTTCCTTGGATATCAGATCAAGATCTGCCTCAGAAGTTGGGACAGACTGAGTAATACCAAGTTCTAGTCTAAGTCCATCAGCAATCTCTACTGCTGTTACATTGTGTAGCCGCATTGTTACTGTCAATCTATATTCACGTTCATAATCGTAACGAGGAATACGTTTGACAACAAAAGCCAGTGTCACTGATACGGGGTCCGAAGCTGCGGTCACATCTATTACAGAAGATTTCCACGAAAGTTCAGTCTCTGCATCTTCCCGAGATGGACCAAACCAAGATAGAGGCACCTGGGAAGGTGCGAGGCGGAGCCAATTTCTTTGAATTGCTCTTCGAGAAAGATAACCCCCTTGGCTTATATTGTGGATGTATGCATCGCCAAGTGGCGACGATAAAAAAGAACCATCTATTCGAGATAATACACTCTGACGGCAGAGTAGCCACATGTGTGCATAACACCGAGCATCGGTGGTGGAAGAATTGTCTTTGTCGGATCCGACACCATCGACTAAAGAATGCAAGTCAAGATATTGGTTATATCGATTCTTTTTAGGAGATGTCCACCCATTCATGTCTCGATCAACAACAAGGTCCGAATATAAAGCAGGTTGACTTCCCAGCCCCCAAGCAGTGTCTTCCTGCATAGGAGTTTCGCTCAAGTTTGCAGTTTCTATTCTTTTTGCTGCCGCAGCACATAAAGGTAAAGTGTCTGCTCCTCGTTCTTCTTCGTCAACATTATCGCTTTCATCCCCATCCTTCAAATTCTTTCCTCGAAGAGCAAGCATGGATATGGATAAAATATAATTTGCATCATCTTCAAAATCAGCAAGAAAGGAATCGTCCTTGACCTTGGAGAAATTGTTACTGCTCATCTCACGGAACCTCCGTTTCATGTCACATGCTGTCAGTGCCATGTTCTCAATGCAAGCAACACAGACAGACAGGTAACCTTTGGTTGGATTTTTCTCACTGGGTTCTTGTAATTTGGACTGGATAGCGCTTTCGATTGCAATTTCAGCTGACAAATTGGCAAGTATTTCTCTAGCATTGATATCGTCTAGCTTTGCCATACCATGATACGTAACTGCTTCATGATTGTCAAGGTCGGCTAGGCTTGTAGAATGGCGTTGTTGCACCCAATGGTCTGCCAAGAGAGATAGAAGAAACACACGCATATGCCGTGATGATAAACCCTCTCGTAATTTGTATTCCACGATTTGGTCCATCAAGTTTTTTAGATTAGCTCGAGCCAAGTTGCTCAATCTATAGTGGTTCCGTTGCCAACACTTTGATAATTTGAGACTTTCTCGACATAGTTGGTCCAGTAGGACTGACTTTGCAGCAGGTGCCTCAAGTGGCAAGATTGTAAGCGAAACAGATGTCGATGGTGATAATAGCCCCACAACGTACAAACTCTCTTGTAAGAGTTGCATATACGATGCTTTTGCGGCAAGACCCATAGTAAAGAGTGTTCCAGGATCTTGATCTTCATCATTGTTGTTGTCAGCAGCTCTTTCCACATTAGTAGTTCTAGAGTGCCAGTTAAGACATGCTGATAAATTTGATAAGACTGTATAGGAACATCGGAGCCATTCTTCCGTCAATAAAGCCACGTGGTCTGCACTTTCATCGTCGAGTTCGTCCATAGATGACATACCATCCTCGTTGTTGTCAGCATTTTTGGGTTTCATCACTATACATCGTCCAATAGCAGATACAGTTGTACAAAATACATACACAAGCTCTTCAGCTGTGTGAGTTCCAGCGAATGTTTCATTCTGTCCTTTCCCGCTACTACCAATACTGCTACTATTACCATTCCCTGATGTATCACTCGTTTTGGATCGTGTTGCAAGTATGGTAGAAACCACTGAACTCGATAAAAATTTGGCTACCCCATTACTTCGTTCATTCACCGCCGAGTTTTGACTCAATGGGCCATCCACAAGCAATGAAAGAGCAATTTCAGTTATGATACCAATTCTAGATGGCGTGCGATAGCATGTAGTGTTCTTCCCATCGTTTTCTGTGGAAAGCATGACACCTGGTGAGGAAACTCCATAGGGAACCATTGTTGTTGAGGGTAGAAATCGTACTTCATTCATAATCATTGTCAGGTACCATAGTCGATCTGATAGCGGGATAGCTCTCAATGCAATTAATGTTGCTGCCAAAGTCATTTTTTTATGATCAGGTACAACTTCTGCACCCGCCAATTGTTCCGTACATACTTGAACAGCCAATTCACAAATTTCTCTCATCCATAAAGCATTGGGACATACATGGGCTAATCGGAGACCACTCAATGCTGCTGCATATGCCAGATGAGAATCGAATGATGATGATGATTGCATAGCTGGTAGTATAATCAAATGAATCAAGTCATGTACTAGTCCTGCTGAATCCAATTCCATCCATTGTTTGGCATAGGCTGTTCGTTCAATTCCATACATTTTGGCAGGACTTATCTTTACAATGTGGACCAGACATGACGTAACAAAGGGGAGTGTACGAGCTATATGCGATGATGATTCATATAATGTAATACGATGAACTAACCGCCAAAGTCTTGGTGAAAGTACATTCTCATAGATCCGTACTTGTAATTCCATTTGCGGTACTGATAAATCTTCATCTGACAATGTTGATAGGCTAGGTGCATAGGGCGATGGGCGGATATTGGCAATACCTTCAATTTCTCGTTGTAATTCATCGTCGACCAAAGACCCTGGTTCGGAACATGACGGTGATAAAACTAACATACCCAATGCTTCAACTGCACAAGCTGAAACACCATCATCTACGTCTTCTAATGCTACAGTTGCAAGTGATACGGCTACATCTGTTCCAACTTCATCTTCAAGTCGATGAAGAGTCCCATCACGGACTGCAAATAACAAAGGTGTATGTCGTAATCGTGTATAGACGGATCGAGCAAAGGATGCCAAAGTTTTGGATGCTACGATACGACATTTACGATTGTAATGATTTTGAATACAATCCATCAAAGCTGATAAGGCTGATGATACTGTTTGAGCGTACGATGCATCGTGATAAAGAGCTGAAGTGACGACATCTTGTCGGTTGTTATTGTTGTTACTACCACCATTGCTATTACTTTCGGATGATCCTGCACGACCCGCAAATTGAGATAAATGTAAACATGACTTTGTTACGGATTCATAACTTGAAGCATTATCTCTCAAGGGACTTAAGAATGGACTCAAATCATTGTTATTTCCAATAATAGCGGAAGGTTCCGGAAACGTGTACGTTGGTACGTGACTTAGAATACTCGCCTTTCCTTTTGGTGTACCACCACCTCCACCAATACTACTCTTTATCGACGTTGGAAGTGGTGCTCCTCCACCTAGTCTACTTGTTGAAAGTGATCTGGTGGTACTCGTAGCACTTGAATAAGACGTACTGCTACTGCTGTTGCTAGTAAATTGGTGCTTTGGTGATTGCAGGGAAAATATTTTATTTTTGGAAGACATAATTGCAGGCAAACTCAGTTTATATGGATGATCCAATCTTGGGGACAGAGGACAGTCAGTAACTTGATCTTTTGAAACACCAATCTCGCTTTTCAAAAAGTTCCTTTACACCCAAACACTCTAGAGAGAAAACCTTCTTTGGTTTGATGTTCACAGTTTTGACCATACCAATACATGAACACGAACGGAGAGATGGTCAGCGGTGTGGAGTTTGCGGGATGAGGAATCACGATCTGTCGGAATGAAGCGGGGGAGAGCCAAAAAATGCGATCGACAGGCGCGACTCGGCAAGCAAGACATCCCCGCAGAGAATACGGTACTCGTACGAGTACATAATATAGGCGGCCGCCTCTTTGTTTCGATTTTTTGAATTTATTGGCGGCACGATAACGGATAAATGAAAATATGGAACGTGAACTAAGCCATCAATGGAAGACATTATTCAGACTTACATACCGTGACAAAGAAGTTGTTTCAGCTACAGTGAGTGACACAGAGGGGTTGTGCATTGGAGTTCATGCTGTGGAAACTACAGGGTGATAAGGGTGTCATACTGGCTGCAGTGATGAAGGATGGCAATGCATTGGAGTTTGCATTGAGGGATCCACAGGGCAATACAGATGTCGTCTTACTGGCCGCAGTGATGAAGGATGGCCATACATTGAAATACACATCCAAGGAAATACAAGGGTACAAAGATATTGTATTGGCAGCTGTGGAGAAAATGGCTCTACATTGGAATATGCATCTATTGATTTATAAGATGACAGGGATGTGGTAAAGGTGGCAGTAACTGTAGCATATAGTGATGGATCTGCCTTAGAGTTTGCCGCTGCCTTGGAGAAACTTAGGGGTGACAAGGAACTAGTCTTGGCCACAGTAAAGATGAGGAAGTATGCATTGCAGTATGCCTCAAAAGAGCTTTGGGGTGACAAAGATATTGTCATATCATCATTGCTGCTAGTTAGTTTGTCAATGAAAGATGACCAAAGGGAACTAGCTGAGATGATCAACAGCTTTGTCTGGCAGTACACATTGGTCAACCTTTCAGGAGTGTGCACTTTAAACTAGCTATGCATGTTATTGAGTCTGTAGGATATGAATGGGGTATGGCCAATTTGTTGTCCAGCAGTTTCAGATGATGAATGGCTTTTGAAAAAAGGATTTATTTGATAAAAAAGTATGCATGCACATAACCTGGTAAAAAGTATTTGATTTTTTGTTGTGCATTGGCATAGAAAATATAGAAGTGACATTAACTTAATTGGATAAAATTTCTGTAGAGTATCATGAAGAAGAGTCCAGACTATTCTTGTATTAAAAGAAACACTGTGTTCTATTATTGTATAGCCTCTACTATATTGTCCTGCATCATGCATAAAGGTCTACAGGAAATGGTTGAGTTTCTTCATGAAACCATCTTGTCAAAGCTATGCAAGTCCCTTCTTTGACAATACCAACTTCACAAGGCAACAAAACACTATCAAACAAATCTAGAGATCCTCTTTCAGGATTTGTGCCAATTATGATTGATCTCTCAGGGATACCACCACCATCATTCCACATAGCCCTGCCCTCCAACAGAGTAAATTGTTTTGCATCCTCAGCAAGTAGAAAAATTTGCCTCACAACAGCAGATTCACTACCTGAAGACAAAGAATCTTGTGTAGCACAGGGCTTTATAAAATCTGCTACAGAAATACCTACTACTAGTGAATCATTGGACCATGAATGAGTTATATGAGTCCATTGATCTCCTTCCATAGCATATATGGTGCAATGAGATTCTGATGGCACTGGGTGCCAACTGTCCATATAAACAGGCTTATTTTTTCAACCATCCAATTTGCAAGTTTCCATCATGACTAATCCCTGGTCTACCACTAACAGGAGAAGATTCCCTATCAGTCACAATGATCATGACTGGTCTTGGATTCAAATTTTTGATCTTTACTTTGTTTCTCACGCATAAGGAATGGTCTGATAGGATTGAGGCTTACTGGAAGGTTGCTCAATTCTTTTTTTCACTTATACTTACAACTGCATTTGATATGGCATTTCAAACTGATTATATAGCAATGCCTCTGTTTGTTTTTGGCACGTGGAAGTTTGGTTTTCCAGAAACTTTTCTATATATGTTTCATTCCATGTACAATATCAATAAGACGGGTACACAAAGAATTGCAGATGGCATGAATGCTATTGGTACTCTCTTGCACCATGGTAGTGGAGCAATAGTGATGGCCTATACTTTGTCCGGAACCATTGTTCCAGATCAATAGGTATTGGAGTGTATTTTGGTCCCCATTGCCCAACATTGGTTTGTCCTATTCAAATACGTAAACAAGTGGATGTACTGCTTTCTCGTGTTATCACTTGAAGTGTGGTTTCAGTGGGCTGTATTTTCCAACTTTGAAACTGCGTATAAGAACAACCACTGGTTGCTGGCCTTGGCCACCCTCACCTTTACAATTTTGCACTACATGTATGTTTTGGCTGCCACCATAGATATGGTGTTTAATAGATCTTTGTATACACAAAGTGATACTGCTGTCAACAACGTTGATGACCAACATACAAAAAAATCAAAACACGGAGCCGAGGAGGATTATGAGAAGACTGCACCTACAGTATTCAGCCCTGTTTCCACAATGTCTATTTCCGACGAAGACTGCCAGGATGACGATAATCACATGGGCATATTAGAAGGTGGTGGTAATTTGGCTTCCTTCCCAAACAAAACATGAACCAAGAAATGTCAAGTGGGTCAACACATTAGCAATCAGTATCTGTAGGAATGACAGATTTGGGCGGTTCCCCTCTTGGTAGAGAAGATCTAGTATGCCAAGGTACTGGAAGAAGCAAATCATTTCATATTTTAGCATCAGAGCAGATTTGATCAAATTCATCTGTGAAACCATGCATGCATCACTTTACGCTTATGGATATCTGGTTGACACGAGGTTTCAAAGCAAACTTCATATTCAAACCAGTTCTTATAAGTATAAATAAATTAGATATTACTATTTCCAGTTATATTGAATACATTCCTAACACATTGTTTTTGTAGGTCAATGTATTTGTCAATTCGATCTTTATTGCCAAAATTTTGAGCATCACCTTTGGCCGTATTGGATTATCCTGAATTTTGAAATGATCCCTGATTTCTAAATCCACAATGTTTTTTGAAAGTGTCTGCACCTCTTTTTCACCAATGACAGGATTGGTGCGTTCCCACCTTGGAAGAAGATTTAGTATGCAAAGAAGCAACACATGTCATAATATATATATATATTAGAATTAGAGATTTGATCAAATTCATCTGTGAAACCATGCATGTATCGCTTTCCGCTTATGGATATCGCCCATTATTCCCTTCAAAAATCAAGAAAATCTAAACCAGACAAAAATTGTTCAAAGTTGGACATGCTTGGCCATACTTTGACCTTGGTATTGGTGGTGTAGCTAGCACAATTTCTTCTTGGCAAGATGAGGTATGACATCATTTTTTAGAAGGAAAAGCTATTGCACAAGTTTAGCTGTGCATGCCATATCATACTATCATGTTTTCAAAGTGTAAGAGCTCGTAATCCTACTCATCAAACTTCGTGAGGTATGCCACTGGTGGATTGTTCAAATAATGCCATTAGGTTACATTTCCAACCATTACAACATTCATCTTTCTTCCATGTCCTCTCCTGCATCAGTTCCATATTATCTCTCTGACGAAGCAGAATAGTTTTCCCATCCACAGAAAATGAAAATTCAACAGCGTTGCACTACGTGCCCAGGTGTGGGATGATCAACAGCAGGTACACCAAGGCAAACGATTTCTTTGCCGGACAAACAAGTGCAGTCACACAAACAAAAAACATTACTGACGACTCATCATCAACAAAACAAGGTCTTTCAAACTTGAGGAAAAAAAACATGTACAACATCATACACCAACAAAACAAAAAATCTCCGTCAGATGTGCACCCCAATAATCACACAATCAATAAATTGTGTGTATGTCCAGAAGGTAGTAAGAGCAAGAAAGAAGTATATCGTGGCATAAGATTGGATGCATGTACGCCAAAATAACTTGACAGTGTAGCAGCGTCGTGGGAATGCATGGTATATATAATATATATGATCAAGATTTGTATACGTTTCTCTCTTTTTTTGTCTCTCTTTGAATTCATTGAGTGCGGTCAAAAGCAAAATGTGTCATGGTTTGCCACGGGACCTGATAACCCTTTCAGCACTTACAAAAGTTCCATGAACTTTTTATCTGATGGGTGTTCACTCTACACTACTCCTCCAATTTCACTTTCGTGAGTGAAAAGGGTGTGTCCAACAATGGGTTATGAGAGATGTTGGTGTTGCCATTCTCGCCAAAAATGTGCAACACCAGAGGCTTGATCATACCATAATATATACATGCTGACACAGTTACCAGCAACTTAACCTTGATAGTTTTTAAGTGCTCAGTTCACGTCCTTCTTTCTTGCTCTTGTTATTGTGTATATTTGATAAGGATGAGTTGGAATTCAATGACGACAGGGCGTACTTCACTTGGAAAGATGCCAATGGTCGTAAGTATATGATTAACAATTTGTAAAAATAATATAAAACGTCTTTTTTCGTATTTTTTCAATTTTTTCGCGTAGTGCTGACTATAAAATGTAAATGAAATCCCCGTGCATGGTGGAATCCTTGGCACGGTTACGATTCATAACTTGCATTCATAAGTGCTCTCCAGTCATACCTTCTGAATTGACAACAATGAAATCCCATTTTACTTTCATTTAATTCATATTGCTGTTGTATGTGGTCATGTTGTGTCCCACCATCAATTCATTTTTTCTTCCCTTTTCTCAATTTCATTTTTTTTCTGTTTGTTTTGACACATTTGACAAGGATATGTATAGAATATGTACTTTTTTAAAATCAAATGTTAATTCTTGCGTCCTCCCCTGTTATTATTGTTTCTGTTTCTGTTGTTAGTTTTTCCTTTGTTGTTATTATTGTTTCCATTCTTTCCCTTGTTAAGTTGAGGAGGTGGACTTTTCCCTTCCGGAGCAGGTGCAAAGGAAATTACCATTTGCATACCCTGGGGGACTTTGAATCCCGCACCCTGCATTGCATCGACGGCCGCATTCACAGCCTTTCTGGATGGAGGACGACGAGTTCCCTGTGTCCATGTATAGATTGCATTGCCCACTTGTTTACTTTGCTCATTTCGTTGTTTCTGTTGAGCAACCGTCTTTCCTCGAGTCTCAGACACTCGTTGACTTTGACGGCGTCCTAACGAATCCTTGGAGGGAGGAAGACGACCACCTGACTTTTTACGAAGTGAGGATTCTTTACTTTTTGCAGTTTTACGAGATTGACGATACACTTCACGTTCGACATCCATGGCGGATGGTTTGGGTTTGTTTTTGGTAGTAGTGGTCTTGTTGTTGGTGCCACCGGTCTTTGTACCTGCGGATGGCATCCCACGACGAGCCTTGACAGCAGCTGCCCGTTTGGCCTTGTTGGCACCTGTCACACGATCTGCTGTCGATGGAGCACGTCCCGCAGCACCCTTACGAGATTTCGATTGTTGTTCCTTACGACGTTGTTTGATCATTTCATCTAGAAAAAGTTCAAAGGAGAAACACGAAAAGACGCGTCATGATCGTGTGAGAAGAGGGATCACGGATATGGTCATGTCATGTCAGCCGGTTGCGCCAGACCAGTACAAAGTGTCGTAGATTGTACGTGGCGACATTTTTTAGCGATACCAAGAACACAAGGGTTTTATTTTTATTATTCATTCTTACCGAGAGACATGTCGACCTTGGATTCAGAACCAGCAGCTGGAGGTGCTGAAGAGCCCATACTGAATGTAGGAACGGCAGGAACTTGGAGGACCATGGTGTTGAAATCAATGACAAGCGAGCTTTGTTTTCGTTTTTTTTAAGGAAAGGAAAAGAAGAAAAAAAAATGGATTGTGTCAACAAGCCCAAAACTGCAGGCGAATGATGGAGGCCCGACCCTCCACTCTCCCACCGCACCCACGAACGATGGAGGGTGCGGCTTCCTCGAAGTCTTTTTGAATAAAAAATAAATAATAATGCTGTCCTGTTAGAATCTTTCGTAGAAGTCTTCGTACAAAGATTCATTTTAATCGAATGAGTCAAGTCGTGTGAGTCCTTTTGTGCTCGCCAAAACCAACCAGAAACCTCCCCCCCCCAGAACTGCTTTAAAGCACCTCAAAATCCCAAAAACATAAAAAAGGCATCAACCACGACACGCACTGTATATATGTCTGTAAAGGAATCAAGGATGTGTGACACATCATCACGAATTGTTTGACACTCTAGGAACATTTAGTCACACTTTGACTACTGTATTTTTATGTCTCCTCATACATTGCCTTTCCTATGTGCCATGTGAGAAATGTCTATTTTCATGTTAAAAGTGAAACTACAGTACTATTTCCACAGTCCAGTCAATAGGAGAGAAAACTCTCACCATTTTCAATAATATTTGTTTTTGAACATGTTACACGAAAAAATATCTCTATAGTAATTACACTATTATATGGTCTATCTATCATTGTAATGAACTGAATTCGTTTCATAGGTTGTTGGGGGACGAGTACTGTATATATTTTACTACCTCTCTATAAAATTCAAAAAATTAATCAGTAGCGTAGCTCAAAAAGTCTTGGTTCTCAATTATATTTGGAGTCTAGTAGCTGGCATAGCGTAACATGGGGTTTGCAAAAATAAACTCCATTCTTCTAAATATAATAACAAAAAAAACACTTCCTTCTCCTCTAACCCTATTCAAGAAACTCTTCTTCTTTGTGCCCTCCTCGTCCATTAGGAATTATTTTAGACATGAGGAATAAAGCAAATAGATGAAAGGGTTCTGTCAATAAAAGATAAATTTTACGAGGAATGGTACGAATCATGGTAGTTGTCATTCGGTGTAGGATAGCTTTCATACTGCCAGGATGATAATGACGACGACGGTGGTGGTGGTTTCTTGTTTTTGGGGACATTCCTGTTGTTGATGATTCTACTACGAGTTGTTCCTCATCTGAGGATGTGACCATTGTAGGCCAATCATCACAACAGGGTTTCATCCAAAAGTAAGAATCTAAGATCTTGTCATCATCGTCATCACCATCGTAATGATGGTGATGGACGTCGGAAAATACCATTGTCCGAGGAAGTGGATGCTCTACAGGAGTATACCATTTCGAGTCGAATCTAGAAGTACCATCAGATACTACCAATTCTGGAATGGTCCATGCCATGTTTAAAATGGATTTGGAGTTTGGTGGTTTTGTTGTTCTTGATGATGGAGAGGGACGTTTGTGTCCTACAGTAACAGGAAGGGGTGCAAAAGCGTATGTAGTGGTTGTATCCTTCATAATGTCACAACCAAGTACAAGAAGGACGCCAAGTACTGATAATGATAAGGTAGAGTTTTTCATTGGGATTGTTTTTGATGTTGTCTTGTGTCAATCGAAAAGAGTAAACGTTGTTTCTTCGAATGAGTTTTGTTGTTTTATAATGTGCCAACAGTATTTTGTATTTCTTTTTCAACTTTTTTTTAATATAATGAGAGACTGATGTCTCAAGTGTCAGTTGGATTTTTTTTCATTTTCTTGTTTCACAGTAAGACATTAGTGATTGCTGAAGGGAACAGAAGACATGACTTCTTGAACACAGGACTCAAGACTGACTTCTGCCTCTACTGATCTCATACTCGTGAAATTATGACAGGTTGTTTGACATGACATGAAAGTTGTCACATGTCAAAATTTCAATTTCCGGGAGAAGAAGAAAACTCACAAACATACAGGCAGTAGAGTTTTTCAGTACAACAAGAGAAGCACAGGCACCCATTTTTGTTCACACAACATCACAGAAACAGAAGAGAAGTGTCAGCTTGATAATAATATTATTATGTGTATGTCAAGCAAATCCATCGAATGTACAGTACCTGGTATGTCCAAATGTACAGTACAGTAAATTAATGGAAATAATTTATTATATATGTAATATTATTTACAAAGAAAAAATACAATCGACTCAGTCCATGTGAATCGGTCTCTTTGTATAAGAATTTATACGTATATCCACAACGTTATCCGTGTTCTTTACGACCGTTGAGAGGGAAGATGAAAAAATTTAAGTCGATTGAATCAATCCTACTAACATGAACTCCGACCAATGCGATGTGATCGTGTGCAGGAACGACTGACCTGGTCAGTGTTTTGCAAGACCCGAAATAAGCACACACGGCCCCGCACCGACAACAATTTTGGCGATTTTTCCTGTCTACGAAAGCAGGAGACTTCACATGCACCAGAAGGACTAGGACCTAGCTGAAAAAGAAAAAAAGAGAAGCCATTATTAGGCAGGGGAGTTTCTTTGTTGCGTGTGTTTGTGGACAGGACCCAGCTCATGCAAGCACAACCAAACAGTATCTGGATATCTACTTTTATCACACGACAACCTCTTGCACGAAGTTTTAGTGGTTTCTTTTGAATTGGAACGGAAGCAATTGGGTTTGGTTTCGTGGATTTTCTTGGAAAACAGTCTGAATAGTTAGAATTGAAATTAGTTTCGTGAGGAAATAACTAGCAAACACAATCAATCACCATGCCGCACGTTGAACTTCCGCAAGCGGAATTCAAGGTAAGCGTTCAAGTAGACTGACTTTTTTACGAAAGAACTGGAAGAAAAAGTCCTCTTTGGATTGCAAATCATATTTTACGGGATGGCGAAAAATCTCACGTTTTTTTGAATTGGTTTCTTTCCTCATCATGTGTGTTCGAAATGATTCTTTAAAAAATAAAAAACAATGGTTTCTTTTGCAGGTGGTAATGTTGGGTGATACATTTACGGGGAAAACATCATTGGTCTTACGATTTGCAGAAGGGTATTATCGTGAGGAGGGACGATCAGCGACTGTGGGTGCTTTTTTTATTACCAAACGATTACAAGTGAATGGTATTACATGTAAAATTCAAATTTGGGATACAGCCGGACAATCACAGTTCCGACCTATGGCACCTATGTATTACAAAAGTGCAGCTGCGGCTATTGTTTGCTACGATGTGAGCTCACCCGAATCGTATCAAACTATGCGATATTGGTTAGATGAATTACACCGGAACGTCCCAGCTGGATCCATTGTGATTGCTATCGCAGCAACGAAATCAGATTTGAAGGGTAATACACCAAACCATAAAATGGTCCCGTCAAGTGAAGCAGAAGAAATGGCAAATGCTATGGGTGCCATATTCGTCGATACATCAGCCAAAACAAATACCAACGTGTCAGCATTGTTCCGAAGAGTTGCAGAACGTGTATTGCAATTCCGTGATCGTGCAAGACGAGATGGAACAGATTTACCAGGATTGTCTAGTTTCATTCCCGCAGGTGTGTCAACAGGATCCATTATGGGTGAACGGGGAGCAGGAGGAGTAGGAGTTACGACACCACCATCACCGTCGGCTGAGATGTCAGTGACATCTACAGCTACTCCATCTAAATTAGTATTGAATGGGCCTTCTTCCCCAACTCCCAAAGGGGCAACAACTATTGAAACCAATGGGTCCACTACATTGTTGGATTCTCCTTCCAGAAACAAGAACAATAGCGGTAGTGGCACACCTGTTGTCCTTAATTCACAGGGTTTAGTTGATACATCGTCGACAATAGATGCCGACTCTTACCGTTCTTCTTCCACCAAAAGTGAAAGTCGACGACGAAGCAAAATGATGGGAGCCAAGGTAGAGGATGTAGCTGCTAGAGAAGTGAAAATGAATAGTGTTGATGAAATGGTGGAACCTCATGAACAGGGTTGTGGCGACTTCATGACTTGTGGTGTACTGTCGTCCACATCAAGTAATAAGTCCGTTGGTACTACAGGCAGTAGCTGTGTTATATCATGAAAAGCTATCCATTTTCTACCTTCCAAATACTACGCGATGACATTTCGAAACAAAAACTACAACATAGAAGAAAAGTCAAGAAGAGAACCAAAAAAGTGAATTAAACCAAAAGTGAATTGAAAGCCATAGTGCACATAGTTAAAAATGACTCAATCTGTATTAAGATTTTAAATATGTTACATGACAAATAATGAATTTTGTGGTCAGTTGATTCATACAAAAAGGTGCATTCATAAGACTATTTTCTTTACAAATTTATTAGTACACTTTCATGGATAGGGTCTATATCTACTATCTGGAGGCATTGACTATTCTAATACCCAAGAAATTTTCACCATGCGGATGGCCTATCTAAATCATTGGTTTACGAATCACGTAGAAGAGAATTATTCCAGTGGAATCAGTCAATTTCTTCTCAGGAGAAGGCATTCCAGATGACACCAAAAGTTCCTCAAAATGTTGCTCTTGGCGCTGCAAAAATTGATTCCAAGGAAGCAAATAGGTATAGACTTCTGGATTGTAGAGGTTGCTGTCTTTAAGAGAAATCAGCATGGCGCCACCAGGTTTGAGAGCTTTATATGATTTCTTCCAGATTTTGACAAGCACTGCATCGTTTAGGTAGTCATACAAACCAGTGCTGTAGATGATATCATACTGCTTTTCCTTCTTTCTAAATGGATGAATAAGAGCATTCTTACTTTCGAATTTGTACTTGCCAGGCGGTTTCACTTCCTCAACCCAAACTCGAATCCGTTCTTGATTAATCGCATCTGTATCAAAGCCTTCATAATCAACCCTTTCAAGAATAGAGGGTGATACTTTGTCAGAAAGAAGGAGATCCTTTAGAGATTGACAGGGCCCATTCGCTAGGTCAAGGATATCAATTGCTGAAGTACCGGTACCTCCTACCTTCACTTTACTCGAAAAACTGTTGAGCTCATCCTGAAGAAGTGCAGTAAGAGTATCTTTCCTGGAACGAACGGCATGAGCCAGGTCACGGTCCCTCAAATACCATTCAGCATAGTGTGCCTTGACACAGTTCGTTGGAAGTACAAACCCTTGATAGACTAATCTCATGGCGTTGCTAGATCCAGGTCCTCGAGGCCATGATGTAATTTCGCGACCAAAAGGACCGTTGGCAAAGAAACCTTTGGCATATTCGCGGATTGAGTTTTGAAGAGCAGAGATGTCTTCAGTTGTGATGTCTTCTTGACGTTCATATGCGCGGCAAGCTTCAAGGACCTTTTCGATTTTCAGCTCGACATGACGGTAGATCCCTTCATCGTTAAGTGGGACGGCGAAGATAGAACGCCCGTTTCCACTGCCGGAAATGGATAACTTTTGGTGCAAGTGCGCGAATGTCTCTTTTGCAAGAGATTCTACTTCGGACTTGCTGCTAGTAGTAAGAGAAGGCATTCCTGAAGACTTATTTGAGATTACAAGAGAGCTCGCAAAACTCAAATTCTATGGGAGGAGGATTGCAAAATGATTGAATTGATAGAGTTGAGACGAGCCTTAAGATAAACAAATGAAAAGATGGATGGAAATTGAAATAGATCTATTCCCATGTTAACGATTCCCATTTTCCACTAGAATGGATAAATCGAATCAGTGGTCCTTCTCAATGTTCAAGAATTCAATACAATTTACCTACCTGGATAGCACTGGCTATGAGCATAGTAATGATAGACGGAGTTGCAAATTTTATCATCTTCTTCTCCCCTTGTAATACTATTTTAGTCTCTTCCTTTTTATGAGAGTTTTTCTCAAATAAGAATTACAGTAGGTTTGAAGAAGTTCGAAATAATTTTCTCAGAGAATTACGAATAGACTACGTACCTGAGTATTTTTCTGCCCCTGGCGTTCACATTTTCCCCGTAAACCTCTGCCTGGGCATTCTTACTTATTCTTACATCATCTACTCTATTACAATAGGACCTGTCTAGAGTACACTTACAGCGCATGCGCTGGATTTTTATTTTGTTTTTTAGAGGTCGCGGGTGTTCTCAAATTCTACCTTGCTTTATTTCAATTATTTTGTTTCTTGGTAAGTATAATATCAGTTATTGCAACAACGGTGCAGACTTGTCGATTCAGAAATATGTTGAAAAAAAACGAAGCCCTAGCAATTATGATTGATGCAGGATCGCGGATTGTGATTTTGCCACCAAAAAACAGCCAGCGTCTTGTCTGTTGCACATTATTACTGTGTACTGTAATTATTTCGGATGCTTTTCTCGACACGCTTTTGTGATTCTTTACTACAGTAGTGTGCTGCTTCAGTACCTGGCGGTAGCTCAGCGAACATTTGTCAGTTGGTAAGGTTCAATACTTAATACAACATACTAAAGGATTAAATACCTTTTTAATACTTTTATTTTAAATTTACGGTACCAGGTACACCACATGTACTGGTACCGGTATCCTACCTGGTGCCTGTACCTCTGGTACCGGGTACTTCATCTAGTGGTTAGTACAGGTATTGTACCTGGTACCGGAACTCCGTACCTGCAACGGTACCTGGTAGGACTAGAATACATCTAATAGGGTACGTAGTGAGTAGTCCTCTCTCTAGAGGACCTCTCTAGAGTACCTCTAGTTAGTCCTCGGTTCTATCCATTGTGCATATGAGTACTAGTACTAGTTCCGGAACCGAAGGAACAACCTCTACCAGGTACCGGACCTGGTACGTACCTGGTACATACCAGGTAAGGTAAGTCCGAGTCGTCAAGGATACCTGTATAGACATAAACAGTTATGCAATACCGCCGGTACCAGGTAGAGTACCTGGTAGTACTAAGCCATTTAGAAAATACGTATCTGGTATTGTACGTACTCGGATTTACTTCGTCCGTGATGCGTTGACACTACCTTACCAGGGAAGCAACGATTTCGATATATACAAAATTACATTAATGTTCGCTCAGCGTTGACGCTGAACCAATCAAATTGCCAGATACGTACGAGTGACGCTTCTAACTAACTGACGTCGGCAATAAATTTCTGTTGATCGGCATTCCCATCGTTCTCGGAATATTCGGAGAGATTCGTATACCTTATTTCTTTTTCACAGTTCTCGTTGCTGTTGGCGTTCGGATAATAAAATTATTGATACTACTCTTGTGGTGTCACAACTCCAGAAGTACTTTGGTTGCATCGCTAATAGGCGACTCCGATCATTGTTAATACCACTTACTCGTTTCCCACAAAAAGTTTCTTGTCTTTCCTAGCGTTCGCATAATTTACTAGTTTTCGACAAAACAACGATTACTCGTTTATTATCTTATCGACGAACAGGTGCAGTGGTACCTGGGCTGTTGATACTTCTTCGCCAGAATTTATCGTTTAGGTTTCTGCCGGTGCAGTTTTCATCAAGTTTAACCACCGCTGCAATGGCTGTCGGCAAACCCCTCAAAGTATCACCGAATTTGAAAGGTTTATTTGCAGGGTCTGGTAGAGATTGTCTGAGCAATGAGCAAGTTGTAAAATCTATTCTTGATCTTACCGGTAAGGCTCCCTCTGACGTAAATGTTGTATACATCGGAACAGCAACATATGATTTGCCTGAACCTAAAGCAAAACAAACATGTCAATTTATAAAAGCTGGATGTAATATTAAGTGTGTCGATGTAGTAGACAAGGTTCCATCCTATCCAAAACTTTCTGCAACAATGGATGAGGCTGATGTTATTGTTGTAAGTGGTGGTAATACATTGTACGCTGTCGATCGATGGAAGTTATTAGATATTGATCAGATGTTACGTGGGGCTATGCATCGTGGTGCTGTCCTTACTGGTGGAAGTGCTGGTGCTATATGTTGGTTTCAAAGTGGACACTCAGACAGTGCTGATCCTGATACCTACCGAGAAGCTATGATTCTGAGGGAGGCTACCAAAAGAAGTTCCAACGAGGAAGTTGCTACTGGAAATAGTAGCAGCAATGGAGAACAAGATAATAAGAAAGATTGGGATTATATCAAGATAGAAGGACTTGGGTTCTTGCCTGGGTTGATCTGTCCACACCATGACAAGATCCAGAGCAATGGAGTTTTACGTGCTGATGATTTTGATTCTATGCTCCTTCGACACCCTACAGAGCTTGGTATTTGCATTGACCATTATGCAGCACTTGAAGTTCGTGGTAATCGGTATCGGGTCATTTCGGTAGAGGGAAAGGGAGGGAGTGTTCTACCGGATCAAACGTTTTCACGTGAAGGTAAAGGAGTTCCAGGTATATGGCTCAAGATGGTTATTGACGGGGAGGTTCAAAGGATGTTGTGTCCACAGGAAGGCAACATTGAAGGTTTACTGCATAAACCACGTACTGTTGTTCGGGACCATCGAGTAGACATTTGTCGAAAAGAAAATCCTGATGGGGGTGAAGTACCTGAAATGCTTTATTCAGATGGTTCATGTGATAGTTTACCGGTATATTGATATATGAATATGTGGGCATGAAGACACAATCTATGTATGTGAGCAATGTTTGTTTTGTTTTGCTACTTTCTATCAAGATATAACTTGCTGTGGATTAGCTATGAAGTATGTTTATTTTGTAACTCATCGATTTTTCTCCATAATATAGAGAAACAGGAACAAAAACACAATCTAAAACAATTTTGATGATACAACAAGTCTCCTTTATAGTTATTTTAGATAGGAAAGCCAACTTGTAGTCTGGTGAAACGAACAAAGAGCGACCAAATGTGCCCATGTAGTAGTAGATAGTAGTAGTCAAGATAAAGGAAGGACTCTAGTTTTCTGATGGGTTATTCCTTCTTTACATTACATTATACTCAGCATTAGTATTCAACAAGGTTGTCATGCATTTTAGTTCGAATGAAATAGCAGATGAAATCGGGGGGGGAAACGTGAAAGCCACCAACCCCCCTTCCCCACTCAAACATTTAAGTATCATTGTTTACTTTGGCGTAGTTTTGCTCTTCATCTGGTTACATATAGATTCTTATAGACTACGTATGTTCTCAACTCTGGTTCTTCGTTGTTTTATTTGTGGTGCCAGAATCAACTGCTTGGCATTCTAATTATCATGTTCAGCGGCGGCACAAAGCGGGAAATAATATCGGTAGTCATGATATGTTTAGCCTTCACCCCTGGTAGACGTAAACATAAGCCGCCGTTCGAGGGTGAGTTCCTTATCCACTCATTTATGGAGGAGACCATCCAGTGTTGAAAAAAGGGTCTCGCGAAGTTGGAGAAAGTGAAAGAACCTACCGTTCTATTTAGAGTTATTGTCGAGATAATTCATAAACTTGAAGCTAATGACCAAATTGTTCGTTGGACTACACCAAGAATTCGTGGTTTTTAAAATGTCGTCAAGCTTGGTGAGTGTGATGTAACGCAAGTGAGGTAGGTAGCTAGGCAGTAAGTATGGACTTGAATTTGAATTTTTCAAATGGTATTCATAATTGATGTGTATGAAAGTAGTTTCGCTTTTTCCCACGTTTTGCAGTAGGAGTATGGACTTGAATTTTTCAAATAGTATTCATAACTGATGTTTACGAAAGTAGTTTCGCTTTTTCCCACGTTTTGCAGTAGCAGTAATCGATCTATCTCTTACTCTTGACTCAACACTATTTCTACTAAAGAAAGAGCCTTGTTGTTTTACTGTTACTATCATTATCTTGTTCGTTGTCTTTGTTGTTGTAAGACAACATGCGATACTCGAACAACACGCAATATTTGTTCATATGATAAAAAGGTTGTAGCAGCAGTCAGTACTGTTTGAAGAAGTTTAGCATTCATACCAGCATATAAGGCTTGAAGTCCACCATTGGAATATAACTTTTGGAAACAGTCCAGGGTGCCATTATACAGCATGGCTTCATCATTGCCATCGTTGTTATCGTTGTTATTTTCGATTTCGTCTGTTGTAGTTTCATGATTATCAGTATTGGACGATGATCCAGCTTTCTCTTGCTGTTTTTTATGTTTCACTCGTAACAATACTTGTGCTAATTGCAATGGGTATGTTATAACAGTTGCTGCAGCTTTCGCTAATGCACCAATAAAGAATGCTTCAAGTGGTGTTAATCTGGGTAACATGGATGCTGTAAAACCTGATAATCTTAAAACCTTGAGTTGTTCATACATGAAAAATTGAATCACAGGATTGGATACTAATAAAAGTGATGCACCTGTACCATTCCACAAACTTGCAAGTCCTTCTTTTTGTCCTATACGTATCATTTCTTGAAATAACAATAAAGATGATTTTGGTTTTGGTGATAATTGTGTCTTAAGTTTTTCACTTTCACTTTCATCCTCATTACTATTACTACAGCCTTGAACAATCCGTATATTGGATACCCATAATGGATTTGTAATAAGAACATTGATAATTCCTGCAAGTGATGAAGCTATAAGTGACATTGTCATGGATGGTTTTTCTTCTTCTACTACCACAATAGAGCCAGAACCATACCTATGCTGCTTTTTGTTGTTCTTGTTCATTAATGACGACGACGATGGTGTTGAAGATGATTGTAAAAATCGTTTCACAGCATTATGAGCATAGAAGAAAACAAAATTAGAAATGGCCATTGTTAAACATACAGGTGTAACACCACGATATATATCACCACGTTCAAACAAATCTAACAAACACGCCACTAATTTTTGCCGTTTTTCTCTTGTAGGTTGTTGTTGTTGTTCTCGTGCATTGTCGTCTGAAAAATCTAATGGTGTCGCCTTCTGGTTTTTGATACTACTACTACTACTTGATGGAGACGAAGACGAAGCCATAGACCAAGATGACGAAGGAACCCCCAATCCATTGTCGTCATTGTCATTGTTATGAGTACCAGCTTCCATAGACTTAGATTGTTGCTGTTCTTTTTGACCCTGCTGCTGATCATTATCACCACTTCCACTTGCTGCTACTGCTGTTTGCATTTCAATCCTTGCTCTTTCTAAAGGGTAGAATAAAAGAAGTGCTAATGCTGATGCGAATGAACCTGAAATTGCATGTACTATTGGTGGAGTGGTAGCAGTAGTGTTTAGAGGTGCAGCAACAATAGAACCGTTTGCTCCACCGCGACGTATCTTCCTTTCTGACATTTTGAAATTCCAATTATGTGTTTGCTGTAACAAACTATATATTTCAAAATCAGACCTAGGTGAGTGCTTGTTCGAGTTTTATGAGAGAGTACGAATACGAACAGACCAAGAACAAGATCTCGTAATGCCAATACGCACAACAAGTGTGCTACCGTGCATTAGAATCAAAGGAGAGACACAAGACACGATGGAATACAGTAAGAGAGAGAGCAAGAATTTATCTTAGGTTTTCAAAATGCAATAACAACGCTGTGGAGACAGACAAGCGACAAATCAGAAATCTTGCAGGCTGCATCCCAGAGAATCTTTTTGTAAGGGAGTGATTTGTGTGAACGATAAGGAGGAACGAGTGCTGTGGCACGAAGGCCAGCCCACTCCTGATACCGGCCGGATACTGTACTTACAACCTTCGTCGCCTTTGGGAGTCACGTTGAGACTCTTGGACATTAAGATTCAAGATGCAAATAACCAGTCACACAATGGCTCTCCAGGTGATAGAAATATCGACGATGTAGATCGTAGAGGCTCGGCTTCAAATTTAGAAACTCAACGTTTAAATGTCAATCACCAGCCTTATCAACGCTACAGCTACAGCAGAGTTGGAACTGGGAACCTTAGAAGAGATTCCCTATTTCTTCACCAAACCCTAATGATGAAGCAACCGTCCCTAGTATTTTAGTAGAAGATGATGGACCTGGTCGTAGAGCAGGGCATACAACAACTGCAGTGAATCGAAATATAATTGTTTTTGGCGGCTCCTGTGGGTCGAATTCTTTAAATGATATCTTTGTCTTGGACACAGATCCACCAACTCAAGCCACTGTGTCAGAACCAACTAGCCTCTGACTTTTCCAAAATACTCTACACTAGTTTTACAATAACCAAAAATTCTCTGGTGTAAATTTCTTAGTAGAAGACCAAAAGTTGTATGGTCACAAAATGGTATTATCAGCCGTATCTGATTACTTTCGAGCCATGTGTACTACTGGATTTCGAGAGAGTGAAGCTGGTGCAGAAATTGAAATGCCGAACTGTTCCTTCCATGCCTTCTTGGCTATGATGGATTACATAGACTCGGGTCAGTCACCTCGGATTGATGTTTCACTCATGGGGGGTGAAGCAATTGGTCAAATTGTAGACCGATTTAGAGCTGGTGTGCCAATTCTTCTTGGATAATTTGAAGCAATCATGTGAAAAATTCTTCAACCCACTATAATCGAGGAAACGGTTGAATACTTGCTTCAGATCGCCCAAAAACAAATTCTCTCGACTGCTTTCTATTTGTGATCATTTTCAGAGGAATCGAGATTGTTTTTTTTTATAAAAGTCCGATGCTAACGACATGCTATCTCCAGCTAAAGAAATGGCACCGTCCTCATACTTGGACCTTTTGTATATATATAGATAGGCATGGAATGAATGTTGATCGATTTAGGCGGGACCGTAAAGATATGTAAATATATTAGGTATATCTATTTTTGTTGTAACTAGCTTGTGAATCCATCTTGGAAATGGTTCTTACTAGTTGGTAGCAAGATAAAAGGCAGGTTGAAAGCTCTCATTCCTTTGGAAACCGTTCTAAGACGTATTCACTAGATTTTTCCAGTCAAGTATTTTATTGACTTGGTTAGGTTTGGTTTCTATCGTTTCGGAACACAATGAAACCACAAATATACTAGAATCTCTCGACTTGGTGAATTGTTTTGTAAGTCGACACATTTATATCGAAGGATACACAGAAAGCCATGTTTGAATCTACTAGATATTGGAAAGATTCTCATAAAGTTCACCAAGTTGTAAATCTCTTACATCTAAACCATAACCTATACTACCAATATTGCCAGGATACTCAATTTGTGGATTTTTGAAAGATACATAAAAAAGTGCTCTAGTATTCTCATGACGAGAATCATCATCATCACTGAATGCAACGTTTGCTCCACCACAATGAAGTATCCTGGAGTCAAATATAACACATGATCCCATGGGTAAAATCCCTACAAGTACAGTACATACAAGAAGGAAAGCAAATCACAAGTTTTTTGGTGGGGTGCATGTTTTGTGTTCTACATCAACAAAACAAAAGTGAAACAAAACTTACCTACAACATTGGGCATACTTTGTAACAATTTATCTTTAGGTGATATACAATCCAATATGTCTTCTATTCTTGTACGTTGGAACCTTTCATGACATTTAATATTGTGTGTCTTTGGGATCCAAACTGTTGGACCCATAGTTATATCAATATTTTGTAACGCAACAAAACATGTCAACACCGATGGTACATTATTATTGCCCTCTAATTTATTCTTATCATTGTTGTTGTTGTTAATGCATGGGTGATCTGGATGGACATTTTGTCTTTCACTACCAGGTTCTGAGATTAAACATGCTAATTCATACAAAGTTGAATTTATTCTGTGCAAGAAACGAAAAATAATGCGTTGTATGCTCGTGTGTTAGATGATTCTTTGTAAATGTAAAAGTATCAGTTTTTGTATACTCTAGCTACTGCCTAACGATCGATTGTACGTACCCTATGATATCTTGTATGACAAATCCAACTGGTGATTGAATTATTATTTCTTTTATGGATTGTTGTATCACACTTTGTCGCTGTGAGGATGATGCTTTATTATCATCATTACTGTCGCCATTGTAGAGGGGTACCTTCAAATCATATCGATTTTTATCTAACAAAACATGTGCAAATCGATCCTCGTGTTTCACATTGCTCTTTGGACTATCAATGAGTTTTATTGATTCATCGCGGTATTTTATCAATTGTAACTTTAATTCTTTTGCTGTTTCGGGTGATAGCACATTATCAATTCGTACCTACATTGTTGGCAGGCATAGTGCACGTGTTTTTGTTTTTGTTGTCCATACGTGTGCACCAAAAGAAGCATTGCATGACACACAACAACAATAAGTATTGCAAACATTTTAGAAAAGAACAAGTACAAAAAATACAAGCAAGCAGTCATTGTCCCCCCCCTACCCTCCCGTCTTGCTTACCAAACCTGTTTCTTGAAGTATTTTAGCATAATGCTTAATACTACTACTACTACAAGCAGTATTACTAGACGTAGAGTCATCAACAACTTTGTCATCGACACTATCATGATGACCACCCTCATTCATGATTGATTCAGGGGGGGCAGGAGGTGTATTCCATACAAGTGGCAATTGATTATGGAACATTAATTTTTCTTCAATTTGACCTCGTTCTATTAATTTCTGTTTTTGACGAACAGCAACAACATCACTATTTTGCTGGACTTTCGATAACGACGACGACATATACTGTCGTACTAGTACTCTTTCATTAGCAGTATGTTTAGTCGTTACTAGACAACAGCAACGACGACAACGGCGGGTGGTGTGAAACAATGATGTAACAACACGACTGACAACAAGTAGTGGAAATAATAACACTAAGGAATTCTTTGTCCAAATAGTCATCGTGCACGGGTATTTCTTGGCGCGATAATGCAAAATATCATTGACTCGCCTTCTCTCCTTTTGTTTGCGTGTTGGGCATTGATACATCAGCGTCCGTGTGAATTCATTGATGATTGATGGAATCCCTTCGTCTGTCTGGTTCTTTTTATTGTGACCCGTCACCGCCAACCAAAAAATTAAAAATAGTACAGAATATGCTAAAATCAGAGAGAAAAAGTGTCTTCGACCAATAAGAATGGCGTATCGAACGAGATAACCAACCGAACGAGATTATAACCAACCAATATCCAAACCATTTAAAACGTGGTGGGGTAAGTATCTTGGGCTTGAGTCGGTAAAACAAGCGTCGTTCGGAATGGTACAATAGAAAACCGAATGTCATTGCCACATACATGACTGACACCAACTGGGGTAATGGTCCAAATGTGTGTGGTGTTTGTCAAGTTAATTTGAATAGCGTTTGACTACATCAGCAATTATTTCTTGATCTGAACAATTACAAATCGATCACTATACTTATATTAGACTAGATCCTTATTTTATTCTGAAATAAACCGTGACTTTTACAGTATAGTACTGTAAGTTCCTGGTTTCTTCAGAATGTTGGAAAGGATGGAGCTATATTTTGAATGCATATAGAGAGAATATTGCACTTGGAACTCTAGACGGAAAGAAATCTATTTTTTCCCTATACTTACTATATTGTATTCTTTGAAATAGTATTATAGACTACAGTATTTACGACTGACCCAAAAAAAACAAAAAAATGCAACATGTTCAAATTCGTCTCCCTTCCTTTAAATCATGAAATAGTTTTTTCAATCCACGTGGACTTGTATAGGATGGTTGAATAATTTCACCACCATCGTAATCACCATCTGTTAAAATAAAATTTTCATTGATGCGTAATCCACGATGTTTCTTGGAAGAAGATTTAGTAGAAGTAGTCTGTCTGTAATTGTTGTGGTTGTTGGAGGGTGTACTAGTACTAGGTGAGGATGGCAATGGAGATGCTGGTCTTTTTTGTCCTGCAATAGTTGTTCTTGTAGTAGTAGAAGAAGAAGCCACAGTTGTTTTGACTGTTCTGGTTGTTGTTGTTGTTGTTGTTGTTGTTGTTGTTGCTGCTGCTGTTTTCGAGGAAGATGATCGTGCTGTGGTTGATCTGGCAGTAGCTGTGGTTGATTTTTTCGAGTCTTTCTGTTGCTTCTCGAGTAAGCATGGTTTTGAGGTCGCGGATGTGGATGTGTTGTTGTGTATACGAGATTTTTTAGGGGCAGGTGCAAGTTCCTCATCACGATTTTCATATGGTACAATATCTTTTGATTTACGTAACCCTTCACGTTTCTTTTCCCGTGGTACATCACTATGAAGTATCGAATGTTTCGTTTTTGGTTTGGAAATTGTTGTTGTGGACGCAGTAGTAGCAGCAGGTGTTTGTATGGTAGAACCTGCAACTACTTTTGTCCTTTTGGGTCGTTTGTGCGTTTCTTGTTTTACAGGGGGTGTTAAAGATACCATTCTTGCTCTTGAGGGTGGTGGTGGTGTGGATGTGACCGTTGGAATAGTATCATTCTTATCATTGTCATTTTCAATTGTACTCGTACTTGTAGTTGCTTCTTTTCCAAAGCTATTTGAAAGCGATGCTCCACCTTCTTTGGTATGGTTCTCGTTCTTTTTACTTTGTTGATCATGTTGTTGTTGTTTTTTATCATTCGCATTTTTACTCGTCACACCAAGTATGGCTTGCACTTTCGAATAATCAATTTGATGAATAACGATAAGGGATGTCGATGATAGTCGTTTTGTGCGGGGTGTCAGCTGATCTTGAGCTATTTCAATCCAATCCGGTATAAGAGTGGATAAATCCATTAAATGATTGGCAATTTCTTTACTGGGTACTTTTTCTTTATGGGTCATACTCGTATTACTACCTGCGGACAAGGTTGCGGCCGACGAGAAGGAATATAAGGCAACAATTTCACGTAATTTCATGACGGTCCGCAAGGATGATTTCTCAACCAACTGTTGTTTATTTGTTTGTTTTGGTTTCAATAGGGTTGTGGTTTTGGTACGGGCATTTTGGTTTTGTTGTTGTTGTTGTTGTTGTTGTTGTTGTTGTTGTTGACGATGATCTTGCAAGATCCGTTGTAATCCTTTGGTAGGTGCATACCGTCTTGTGGAGGATGCGGATGATGATGATAATGTCGAATCGGCTCCTCCACCTAATTGAGATTGACGTTGTATTGTATGACGAGTATGAGACCAAAGTACATTGGCAAGTTTCAATAATCCGGCACGTTTGGCAGCTTGTTTCAATTTTTCTTTTTTGGATTGTGATTGTGGTTTTCCATGAGTAGTCTCATCATTATTGCGCTGTTGCTTGGCCTTGGCACGAGCTTCGACACGTTCTTGCAATGTCATGGTAGAATGAATATAAGGTTCTAAAATTGTTTTGGTGTGCGTCTTGTTGTGATTGTTGTCGTTACTAGTACTAGTAGCAGTATTGTTGTTTTCTTCTATAGTGATACTTTGACTTGTTGTTGATACTGATGTTGTTCTTTCTTGTTGTTGTCGTTCTTTATCAGACATTGTTGTTCCTGCTGCTGATGGTGGGATGGATGCTTTTGATTCTATTGTTTGAGATTGTTGTTGTTGTTGTTGTTGTTGTTGTTGTTGTTGTTGTTGCGTATTTTGACGATGTGACAGTATGTCATGGACTATGGAATCACTTTTATAAGGATCCCATACTTGAGTATACAGTAATTGTTTAAAGGTTTCCATAATTCGACTATTGGATTCCATCATTTCAATACACCACATCATGTTGTGTTGATGTTGATTTTGATGTTGCTTTGGATCGGGATGAGGAACACGAGCAATTTGAAACAACAGGGGTGATGCCACACATAGTAAATCATGTAACAAACGTTCGTCGGCATTCAATAATTCAAATTGATACTTATTTTTTCGTGGTCGTGCAGGTCGTTCTTGTTGGTGGTGGTTTTCCAAGGACGGTTCCATCATTCCATGATTGTATGGTCGGTGAGTTGTTCTACTAGTCGTATTGGTTGCAGTATGATCATTATCATTATCATTTGTGGTAAGTGCAAGAGTTTGAAGAGTCTTGTAAAATTCTTCAAATGACATCCACGCCGCATTGCCAATGACTTGGTGTGATGACGATGACGAACGACCATAATGACGACATTTTGAGGCAAATTGAATTTGAAGTGCTGTAACTGTTTTGATTAACCATGGTTTATTCAATTCCAAGACACTTTCCAGTCGTGGTGGTGGCGGCGGTGGTGATGATAATTGTTGTTCATGGTAATGTTGGGGGTGCTGTTCCATGGAATACGAAGGAGGAGTATGAGCATGATAGGATGAATGATACGAATAATGTTGTGGGTGTTGGTAAGGAGACAATGCTGATGTTGCTGTTACTGTTGCTTCGCCTTCTCGTACTTGTGATGGTGGTGAGGAAAAGGATGGAATTGGAATTCGTCTTCCATGGCCTTGGTTGGATGTCGATGATGGCAATGGCATTGGTGGTGGTGGCCGTGGGTGTCCAACTACCATAGGATGACGACGACCATCACCACGACCACGTTTCGAAAACGTCGACATGATACTGATTTAATCTGTCTTGTTGCGTTAGAGAACAAGAACAGCACCAAAATTTTTTACCAAGTCGTTAGTTAGTTGATGATACACTTCTTTTTGCATTTGTAATATGTTATAATAGATATTTTTTTGGTTCGTGTTGTTTACCGCTGTTGTACACTTTTTTTAAAAAAGATGTTTGCACTCTGGCGGGCCCGTCCTTCAGAGCGGGGGACATACAGAAGAGATGGAAACCAACACCCCGAAAGAATCTCTCGGTACTCAGTAATAATGTACCAAGGGTACAGCATCTTCGGACTACCTTGCTGTACGGGTATTGTACGTAGATCTCTGGAGTACTGATACATCGAAAATTTTTTCATGAAAACCGCGCTACTTTTTTTCTTCTTGTTCTTGTTCTCAAGGAGTAGGATTCTACCGAGCAACAAGGTACGTAGGACTACATACCGTACTTGGTACATTTTCATTATTATTTTTGAGAAATACTGACGGTATTCTCATGAAATATGTCTCATGTACGACGTGTTCACATCACGCAAAAACTTGGGGTGCATGTTCCATCTGTTCAAAAAATAATATGAAAATATCTTCCCGTCATTATGATCAGAGAAACCAGATAGGGAGATGATGATGTCGTTTAGTAGCGCGCGGGCGAGTTCGTGCGCGTTTTCAGGAACTAACCATAAACTACCCTCTCTACGCCCTACCGGTACGAGTACCAGGTACCTGGTAGGATCTTGGACTACTACGGTACCGGTAGACTAGTTCTCTCTCTCTAGAGGACCTACACGGAGCCAACGATCCAGAGACAGCACGTTGTGCCTGAGATTTTCTTTCTGCCCGGGGCATTTTACTCTTACTACGCACAGTAGGTCCATAGGACTAAATTTCCCAGGCAGGCCTGCCTGAGCATTCTTAGTCTTAGATCATTATCCTGTGTAGTCTTCGGTTCCTTTAGAGGCCGAATCTCTAGTAGTAGACCAGTTGTGAATGTCAGTATACAGGTAGTAGTCCGCCTCTACTCGAGTCGTACCTGGTACAGGTAAGACTACCAGCAAGTAAAGTACAGTAGTCCTACAGGTATAAGAAATAAGAATACTTAGTTATTATTCTACCTAAATAGAATAGGGCGAGGGCACTGATCGTGGATAATGGGCGGCATCTTTTGTAGTGGTTCAAGGTCGCGGGTTTTGTTAAATAGTACGAAAAATTAGTTTCCATCTTTTGTTTCTTTCGTCCTACCGTATAAAAAAATTACAATCATTATGGTACAGACAAACAATCTATTTCAAGTCGTTTTACAAAAACAAAACCCTACTAAATAAATAAGATTGAAAGCAGGGATCGCGGATTTCCAAGACAACGAGAAAGAAGAAAAAAAATAAACACACACACACAATTTCTTTTTTCTCATTTAAAAAAAAAGATTATCATAAGTATCGTTCTTCTTGCGATACTGTACAACAAGAACAACAACAACAACAAAAAGCAAAAAACATATACTTCCATCACTACAATACTACGATGCGAATCCTTGCCCTTACCATGATGCTTTCCATATTGTCATGTTCAACAGCCAGCATGACCCAAAGCAAGCACAGTAGTAGTAGTATTAGTACGACAACTAGTAGCACTCTAGCATTATTGTTGTCATTCGCATCTTTGGCTGCTGTTGCTGCTTCTCCTGTACAACCTAGTAGTAATAGGAGGACTCATCTTGATCATTCTCATCATCATCATCATCATGATCGAATGATGAAGGAGTTTGATTTTTTTGAAAATTATTGTCAAGTGGAAGGAGCATTATTTTTTGATTGTTTTACAACCTTGGAAAATCCAGATGCATGTTCAAATTGTCATCTTGATCAGATTGGTCGTACTAATTCCTTTGATACTACTAGTACTATTGGTTGTCAATCCTTTTGTAAGGACAACAACAGTGGTGGTGGTGGTGGACCCAGTTGTAATACGTTAGGACAAGAGGCTGTGGACTGTAGCAATCAAGTAATTTTTCAATATCATTGTCAGGGTGATTTCAATCGTTTTAAAAAATGTGATAATGACGAAAACAATGATGATTGTGCCAAGGAGGAAGAAGCTTTTGTAAATTGTTTACAAGATGGTATTAAAGTACTTCGTGGACGGGATGATGATATTACAACATGCAATGATCAAGTGGAAACATTTGAAACTTGTGTAGATACCGCATCATTCTCATTTCAACAACGAGAATCATGTAAAGCATGTTATTCCGATTATGCATTTGGTATTCGAAATGACACAACCACGTGTAGTGCTGGTGGTTGTTCTACGACTTGTTCTACGTCTGGCTCGAATCTTGCCTCTTGTATTAGGTCTACATTTATCAATGAAGGGTGTCGAAAAGCTACGGCGAATCTTATCCAATGTTCGGAATCCAAAAATCCATCTGCGTGTATTCTAGATGCAATTAGCCGCGAAAGTGTGGCCTGCTTTGATTTTAATGGTCCCAACACTAAGCCTCCAACCTTCAATGTTACAAATTTTACAGAAATTGATTTCGATGATTTTGATTTCGATGATTTTGATTTTGAGAGTCTCAATCCTTCTGCTGCCGGTGGTGGTAGAGTGACAGCATCCAAGAACAAGAGTGGTATTGTACTAATGGGGGGTATCATGATTTTGAGTTTTGTCATGTTTGGTATTTAAAATGGGAAATGATTGCCATTGTAGGATAGACTGCATTGTCTGTACCAGGTGTATACAGTTTGTACGTTCTAGTTGGAATGCTTACATATTCTTTGTAGAGTAAATACAACTAATCCGATTTGTTAAAAAAGTATTGCGCAATCTATTATTTGTAGCACTGATTGTATTTTCCAAGGGAATCATCTTTTATTCAGAACAAACAGTGACAGTTCAGTTATTGTGACACGAAAATTATACATGTCTGTCTACAGTCCAAACTCGGTACTAGGAATGGGTCAAGAATTGAAGTACAGTAACCGAACTAGCAACCACCTGGAATTTGTTGCAATGACATTGTAGCGACGTAAGAAAATTTGAGCAATAGATGATTGTTCCAAGTTCTGTCATTATGCCATTATTCAGCGACTTGTGAACTTTAGCAACTGTACTTGCTACTTTTTTTCTTGACTGTACACTACTTTTTTTGTGTCGCCCCACTTTATCACAAAAAAGATGAGCATAGATACAATTTTTGTGGACTCATCTGTGTATCTTTGGATCTTAGCTCAATGTACGTACCAGGTAGGCCTACTTACAATCTCAAATCCCGTAACTTGTACTGTAGGGTACCTACTGTTATTCGGTATTCGTCCGTAACATTCGAACAACCTGCCGTCATTAATTAATGTATCAGTACGACATTAATAATCTTCCGGCGCTTTGCACCTATTTGAGAAACAAGATGATTTGAATCGACAATCAACTTTCGAATCTTGAAGGAATCTTATAAACAGACACTTGTTCATTTGAATTCCTATGATGTTTCTAGTAGTACCTGTAGTAGTATTTTTCTGTACAGGTAAGAAATTGCTACTCACTACCGTCAGGAAAATTGTTTGATACGCTAGTTTATATAAGACCAAACCACGTCATTCTGTCATTCGACGTCATACCTGGTACTGCATATCGAGTACTGTAAAATGTAAAGTATTTTTTGGATTGGCAGTAGTGTACAGTAGTACAATAGTTGAAATTCCAAGAGCTCCACGGACACCAATGTTTCGAAGACACACGAAAAGACACCGTTGACAACAACTTTGACTTTGATTGTTGGTCGTCACCAGGCACAACTAACTTCATTCATAATAGAGGCAGTAAACAAATTATACTTTTCAGTTACAGACTCAAATTGATTGACAATTTCATTCTAATATACAGGTCATCTTTTATAGAGAATAGATTCATTGTCTGAGCAACGATGGTCCAATTTGGCAAGAAACTTGAAAATTCGCGATATGAAGAGTGGGGAGAGTACTACCTAGATTATGATGCTTTAAAAAGGATCTTACGTTCTGGCAGTGAGAGTCCCGGAGGTATGGATTTGAGGCTTCCAGAGCAGAGTAATGGAGGCAATCATGAAAATGACGAATTTCTAGAGAATGGAAATAGCATTTTAGTGAAAGATCGTGATCCATCGGAATATAGCTTTCGTATCCAATTAGATCGAGAAATTGAAAAAGTCGTTTTGTTTTTTCTTGATAAGCAGGGACAGCTAGCTTCCAAGCTTGCTGAATTAAGAACGCAACATTCCAACTTCAACCAAAGTAGTAGTGATGAGACTTTGTCAGTTGTGACATCCAAAGAGAAACTTCAAGCTCTCGACGATGAGTATCAAGAGATTGGTCTGGAACTTTTGAGACTTGTTCAGTTCGTCGAGTTGAATGTTACAGCTGTTCGTAAAATATTGAAAAAGCATGACAAAAAGAAGGCAAAAGAAAAAAAACTGTCCAAACATTACTTGTTAGATTACTTTGATCAGGGGAGAGATTGCCATCTCAATCAATTGTATCACTATGGTGGTATTAGTGCACTTGTCACCACTCTTAAAACGGCCTTTGATGATGTCCGCCTTATGCAGCGATATCAAAGCGCTCTCGCTGCAGGATCTTTCTCCGCTCAGCCTAGTCATCATCGTAAGCGTTCCGGCACGTACGATGAAGTTCCAGAACATCGTTTAAATGTTCAACGTCACAGTTATTTACGAATGCAATCCGAGCAGTTAGCTATGCTTAAAACTTCAAGTGGACGCAATTTAGATCGTATCTCGCTATTACAAGCAGGACGGCACGGAGATATCGAAATCTCATCCAAGGCCTTGTTTGAAGAGGAAAATTTTGACATCGATGAACCTATTATATTCCGAATCAACATGGCACGGCAACACTTGACAAAATCAAGAGAGTACGTTGACACACTCGCAGCACAAGCACACTTTTTCTTGGAAGATGATACAAGTCATGGTGATAGTTTTCGTGAAGATCAAGATCCTAAACGTGCTCGAGAGCTCATGGAAAAAACCAAACGACAAAAGATATCAAGTTTTCTCAATCTTGTTAGTACTTTCTTGTACATGACGAATTATTATATTGTTGCACCGACAAGTGGTTTGTATGCAGAGTCATTGGGAAGTTCTCCTGCCCTAGCGGGTATAATTATTGGTATGACACCTATTGCTGCCCTGGTAGCATCGTTCTTGTATGGATGGTGGTCTAATTATTCCTATAAATCGGCTCTTCTTTTTGCTGCCGGGTGCTCGTTGTTGGGAGATATCCTGTATGCTTTGGCACTCCCGTGTAATAGTCTTTCTATGGTAATTGCTGGACGATACCTAAATGGTTTTGGGAGTGCTAGGGCTATCAATCGTCGTTACATTGCCGATGTCTTTAGTCGACGTGACCGCACGGCTCAATCGGCAGCATTTGTTACAGCTGGTGCCTTGGGAATGGCAGTTGGGCCTGCTATCGCCGCATTATTGGGGAAGATTGAATATTCTGATAACTATTGGACAGTTGAAACAGGTCCTGGATATGTCATGTTTGCCTTGTGGTCATCATTTTTCGTTGCAACCATTTTTTTGTTTGAAGAACCAGAACGTAACTTCGATGTAATGAAAAGCAACAAATTAGCAAAAAGTTCCAAACTTGAAATGGTCAATAGTAGCCATGGTGAAAAGAAACCATTGTTACGGAATGATACATATACCAGCGATAAACCAGAACCATTGCCATCGTTATGGACAAATGTTCCCGTCATGGTAACTCTGGTCATTTACTTTGTTTTAAAATTGGTGTTGGAATGCTTACTAAGTTCAACAGCAACACTTTCTGCCTTTTATTTTGATTGGGATATGACACAATCTGGTGCATATTTAGCAATGTTAGGTTTACTGATGTTCCCTGCGAATTTAGTTGTTGCAAGTCTCAGTTTACGATATGAAGATCGCGAATTAATGATGGGAACTTTGGTAATGATGCTGGTTGGGTGTACTGGATTTCTGTACTATGGTCTTGGATCATATTCAGTCATACAATATGTATTCTTTGGTGTATGCATCTTTTTAAGTACCAATGCATTAGAGGGACCAAATATGGCACTGCTATCGAAAACCATTCCTAAAGAGTGGGCTAAAGGTACCTTTAATTCGGGATTGTTGGCAACGGAAGCAGGAACAGCAGGACGTGCTGTTGGTGATTTATTCATATCTGCTATTGCATATCAAGGATTTGAATACTTGCTGAATGGAACCTTTGTTCCGTTAGGTATCTGTGTCTTGTTAACAACAATAATTACTTGGAAATTCTTCGCCAAATTGGAACCTGCCGATGATGACTCTGATTGAAACTAATGATAAAGTACAATGTATTTGATGTATTGGAATGGGTGGAAAGACATGCACGATAGGAACTCCTTCAATTCTAGTCCCATGTTTGCCGAGGAAATGAAATCCGTGCTTTTTTAAAAAAAAGCTGGGGGCAAAAAAAAAAGGGGCCGTGTCGTAGAAAGGTGTAACTCACAACAAAAATATGTATATCTTAGATAAAATGAAAATACAGTATTGAGTTTACCATCAAGTCGTTTTCACGTTATCATTTCATATATTTTATGATGACCACCCATATGAATATGCAACCGAACCATTGAATTAGTAATTAGATACTTGGAAATACTTTGTCACTTTGGAACCTGACTTTGATTATAATATAATAATGAATTACAGCAAGGAAGATTCATAATATTTGATGTTTTTTTTAAAGAAGACATGATTCACAATTGCAAGATGAAAGAAAACGAAAGAAACACCAAAAGAAGAAATCAATTGCTAAACATGGTGTACAACAAGATCAAAATCACGTTGATTTTGTTATGAATTCATCGTGACACAACTTCTTTAAAGTATTATTATATAATTTGTGATTGTACGTTGTGGAGTCAATACTCTATCCCTTTACTGTAACGGACAAACGAATAACAATATACCTCCCTTTTTTAATACTTTTTTTAATAATTATTTATATATAGCATGCAAGAGTTACTAACTTATTTTTTTTTATAACATTTGTTTGTTGACTTGTTCCATAAATTCTGGATCATCTTTTTGTAATTGTTCCATAATGTTCATGATTTGTTGTGTTCGTACTTTTTGTTTTTCGTCTGTACTACTAGTAGTAGCATCGCTTTCTGGTACGTTGTTTTCGGATACCAATGTTTGCCATCGGGTTGGATATCTTGTCTTCATGGTGGTTTCAAAATCTAATACTACTTTTTCTATAGCGGAATCCATTTTATCACTCAAGACTTTGAGTCCTGTCAATATCAATACAACGATACCAAAGACACCCACCATGGTGGGGATGAGTCCATCGGTACCTACTATATCAATCGTATCTGTAAAGGGTTGTTGTTCTGTTAGAGCAGTAGCAGCAGCTTGATCTTGACCAGTTGTTGTTGTTGTTTTTGTTGTTGTTATTGTATCGTCCAAGGCAACCATAAAGGATTGTAATTCAGGAACCAAGGAGTGTTGTGTAGTACGACTTGTAAGGACATGATGATGATGATAATTCAATGGTGATGCTGTTCCATACGAATTGAAAGTCTTGGGTACCACCACCATGAAGGAATGTGTGGATGGAATCAAGTTTTGCAGTAACAAAAATAGAAATAGGATGCGAACGAACCAGGTATTAGATGAATGGTAGTTCATCATGATGGGTGGTGTCATGGTGAGCATGATAATGATGTGTTGGTTGGTTGTCGGTGTGTTTTTTGCGGAGATCGAAAAGAGATTTGTTTTTCCATAGAGGAATGTTAGAGGTAGGCAACAAGTGTCTTTTGAACATGGATGACTATCGCCTACCTGTACTTGGTACCAATACCGTATGAATCTAAGAACTCGTACAGGTAGTACCTGGTATATCCAAGGTACGAGTAGAAAAGCTGATGATCGGAGATGACACTTTTTCGTTGAAAGAGGAATCATACAAAGATACTCTGACGTTTGTCTGTCTGTCCATAATAGTAAAAGAAGCAGTGTAATGCAAAAAAATGATAAAGAGTACTGTATTATGATGTCGACAAAGATACGCTGAAATCTGTCGGTCTGTCCACAGGTTCAGGTTCTGAGTCAGGATGTTGTCCACTCCTTGGCAGTGGACTGAGGAGCACGGTGGATGTCCTGACCCTTGAAAAAGTGTTTTGCATTATATATTGTTTTACGTACATTCTGTAGGGAAGGCACCGCAGTTTGTATTTTTTTCTTCTTGTTTTCATTTTGGCGCGCCGTCCTTCACAGTCCGTCGCGCCAAAATCTCGAAATCTCAACGATCCACAATAGTTGGAATATCTACCAAGTAGGAAATATAAGTATATTTCTACATCTATTAGTATGCATGACGTCATTTAGGGTCAAACTTCACTTTCAAACGTTAAAATATATCTCAACAACACTGTATTCTTGGTATAGTGCGAATGGCTTGCTTCATTAATTATAGATCTCACATATATGATACCGCTCACAACATGTGTATGACTTTTTCAACTTGAAGAAGTACGCAGTACGTTTCTGTTGTAGCACGCACGAGAAATGAGACGCTGGTAGCAGGTGTTTCCAACCAAATGTTTCCTTGTGTAGGATTCAATACCTGGTATTGGCTCATCTCTACTAGCTGTGTGGTGTGTGAAAATTCTTACAGTGAGAATATCAACATCATTCAAAAAACACACACGATCACCAGTGTGTGTGTGTATTGCACGGATCACAGGCGGGAGGGGGGTATTCCAATCCATCACTCATCGTAGGAAGAACTACCTGTGGTCTACACGAGCACGGTGACAACACACCAATAACAGCAGACTCTACTTCCTCGTGAAAGAAGAGAAAGAAAAGAAAGACCTGAGGTGTTTAACAGCTGCTGTTTTCCTCGTCTTTTTGACAGTTTTCTCTTTCTCTCTCTCGCCTTGGAGATCTCTTGGAAAAAAAAAACTCTCTCGTTCCATGAAAGAGTGATAGAACATCATCATTGCCTTTAAGTTAACAGCATATCATTGTTTGTATCTTTGATATATAATTAATTAATTAATTGATTAATTAATAATGATTCATCGTTTGGTTGTCACCGTGCTGGTGACATCATCGTTGGTTGCAGTTTGGTTGGAACATCAAACGATTCTTGTCGATGCCTTTCTTACACCATCATCATCATCATCATCGTCATCATGGAGAACACCACCCTCCATTTACCAGACAACAGAAACCACCACCCGACCTGTTGTTTCATCCTTGTTGAAATTTCAACAAGAACAAGAGCAACAAGGAGCATCGACGACTCGCTACAAAAATACTAGATTATTTGCTTCGACATCCCAATATAATACAGATACGTTATATGCCATTTTAAATATAGATCCATCTGATTATCCACAGCGGTATATGATTGATAAAAAAGTGATACGAAAGGCGTACAAACGCATGGCATTGCAGTATCATCCAGATAGAGTCGTGAATCAACATAGTACACCGGAAGAAAAAAAGTATGCCAATGATGTCTTTGCTCAAATTAATGCTGCCTATGATCTTTTAATGACTACCAAACAAGCACAATCGTCACCCTCGGGACCGACACAAACTACATCATCTACTGCATCTGCAAGAACAACAGCATCACCCTCTCAAACATCAACCTCTACTAGTCGATCAGGATTTAATTATCATTCTGCCACTGGGAATGCAGGTGCCTATAGTCCACGTCATCGTAGATCCAGTTATTATACACGTAACAATAATGGTGCGACTACAGGATATCATGGAGATTATACACAGACATCACCTAATGGTGGTGGTCAACAATATAATTATGCCTACAGCAGTACCGTAGGAAGTAATCCTACATCGGATTGGTGGAGAACTTCCATTAATGCTACGGAAGCGATTGATGATGATGAAGATGAAGTGGCGGTGCATTATCGTCCCAATAAAACTGCGACCAGTACAGCCTTTGCGAGTGGGACAAGTGCACGATATCGACCAGAATTTAATTATCATTCGGCAGCTGCCACTGCAACGACGGGTGTAGATAGTAAAAGTCCTCCTCGTGCTAATGGTAATTCGGGTCGTAATCATCAACGACGTCGACAACAACAACAACAACAACAACGAACACGTCAAGAAGGATTTCCTTCGTATCATTCTTCTGTGGATAGGACTAGAGATGATACTGATAGCAGCAACAGCAATAACAACAACATGGATCCTTCCTCCTATTATAATTACATGACAGATCCAACAACTACTACGAGTGAAAACAATGATCCTTCCTCGTATTATTCTACGACAGATCCAGCAATTACCGATACGAATGACCAAGTCATGATGGATCCTTCCTATTATGATTCCATCCAAGATCCAGCCACCATGGACAATATCGGTGATCATTATGAGTATAATAATAATAATAATGGCGAGGATGATAATGTACTCGAGGAAGAATATTCTCATCATCCTCTGGAGACTCCTGCTGTGGTGGGGGAGTATAATGATGGTGGTTATGAAGAGTATGAAGAGGATGTAGAAACTGTGGATAAGGATGATATTATTATAGATACCTATTCAACTGTGGTGGATCCATATGAAGGATATGAAAGTACAAAGCAATCAAGTTCGGATTGGTGGAGAACCATGGGTGATGTGGACGATGACACATCAGCACAACAACATCCTCCAAGTCCTGGAAGGTATGCTCAAGCTACAGCGCGTCATGGGAATGGACAATGGTGGCAAACATCCATTATGGATGAGGAGGAGGAGGAAGAGGAAGGATTGTTTGGTGATGAAATAATGGAGGATATAGAAGGCCTTCATGAAGAGCAGTTGGAGGAGGATTATAATAATGAAATGACATTTAATTCCATGAATGCCAATCATGGAGATGACTATGTTACACAATCATCCTTACCATTACCTACTCCACCACCATCTCCGCCACCACGACGTCCACATCAAGCAAGTACGACAACAAGTAGTACGGCAAGTAGTAACTTTTATCAATCATGGTCAAATCCAAAGGCAGTGGAAGATTCTACAGATAAATGGTGGCAAACTACGGAAACAGGTGCACCCCATGAAAAGACAGAAAGTTTTTTTAATAATGCCAATAATAAAACATCATCCTCTTTTGGAACGTCGACATCTGCTGCCGATCAAAAATGGTGGAGTGTATACCTACCCAAATCGGAAGTCACCGCCGCTACAGCAAAAAACTTTGATGAATTTTTAGAATTAATTGTCGAGGGGTATAATTCCACATTGAATGATGCAAGATTTAATACTCTATTACATAATGGTACCTTGGAACAAGTGATTGAAGAAATGGATCATACAGAATTGGTCGTACAACAACTTTCGGCGAAACAAACATCGGTCGTGTATGAATTGCAACAAGTACGGTCAGATCAACAAATTGCGAATAATCGTCCAGCACGGGTCATGTTGGCCCAAAAATTTGAAAAATTAACGTCGAGATCACAGGGTCTAAGTGATTGTGTGTCCAAGGCCAATAGTCGATTAATGTCCTTGCAACAAGTCTTTTGGAAATTAATGTTGCGTGCCGAACAAGAAGAAGAAGAGAAACGACGTCAACAAATACAAGAACAACAAGAAGAACTTCAACGAAGACGCGATCGTCATATTCAACCTCAACAAACATTTGGTAGAACAACAACAACATCATCATCCTCATTTCCCCAACCGTCAACATCATCACCTTCATCATCGTCTTCCTTTACCAGTAGTCCGAGTGGAACAACAGGTAATGGTGGAATTGGTAGCAATAATGTAGCTAAAAGGGCTACTATTCCTTACAAACCTACTCCAAACTACCGTAGAACCTCGAGTGTGGGTGGTATACGAATGACTGCTTCGGATAGTACCTACTCAACATCATCCTCATCGGCCAAAGATATATTTACACGTCGTGATCAAGCAGCAGGCGGGTTTGGTACAAGAGAGGGAGCAGGAGGAGCAGGTATTGGAAACAGGGTGACAGGTACTCATTCAAATTCAAATGGAGCACGTGCACCAACAACAGCAACCAAGGGACGTCGTTCTGTGATTCCTAGATTTGCCCGTAGAACAACGAATCGTCCTCCTGTGTCTCGAACACCTACAACAGGTGTGAGTCTAGATATAGATGCGGAGGATACAAGTGGTACAACCCCGCACACATCACCACCTAAAGATGTGTGGAGACATCGTGATCATGGATCATTTTATGATCGGTACCGTCCACATAGTAATCGTTCAGCATCGTCGTCGTCGTCACCATTGTCAGATTTTGCCAATCCTGACATTGATAGCATTATTGATTATAGTGATTTTTCCGCATGGGATCAAGCCCGAAGATTGGCAATTGTTGAAGAAGGCTTACAAGCTTTGTTGAAAAAAGGTACAGAGGGAGGCCTTCACAAAATGTATCGTAAAATATTCCGTCAAATGTTAAAGCATGCCTTTGGTATCAAACGTGGGTATGCCTTGGTATTGACAGATGATTTTATTGAAACAACACCTGTCATATCCGCTCATACATTGTACAGAGCACCCCAAGATGGTATAACACAACGAATCCTAAGCCAATGCACAACACCTGAATTAGGATTGTACCTTGGATACTTAATTTTGTCAGCAGATGATCCTTAGTTGGTTAACTAGTTTTAGAGAAAGAGGGAGGAAAATTATACAAAATCAGCACACCTTGATCATCAACTCTTTCATGTCGGGTGTGAATAATGATAAGCATACTTATACACTACATACACTATAAAATAGAAACTTTTGATTTTTTAATGACCAATTTGAGATACCTTGCATCTGCCTCCCTGTTTCAGTTTTGATTCCTCCATCACCACGATGGTACTATACACTCTATCGGCATTTTTAAAACGTTTACAGTTAAACTACTCACATCATTCGATAGCCAATCTTCGATTACATAGGTGGTAACGCTGTTCACCATCAAAGTGCACCCATGTTTTTTCTGTCAATGTTCGTGGAGACTACCGATTGTTGCTGTCAAAGCGACCGACAATGGCAGAATCCTATCTATTTCTTCAGTTCACCTCAAATGCCTAAACGGCTTTAGTAGATGACAGTCAAGATACAAAGGAAGAGTCGAATCAACGCAGAATTTTGATTTTGTTGATTATTCTATTATTTAGGCCTGTCGACTCTTGAAGTATTTTTTGACAAAATCAGGAAAAGGAAGGGAAGACGCAAATGATGCAACACCACCACCAAGAAGAGATTGGAACCCAAAAGAAGGACAATATTAAACCTCAAAGACATCGGGAAGTAAGTTGTGATGTTCATGTTGTCCAGAATTGTGTTTGATTGTTGTTTTTAGGCCCAAGATGGCACAAGACCATCGTCGTCGAAAACTTGCCTACCCAATTCCCGATGGAACGTCGAATTTAGCTCTTTTGTTTAAAAAAAAGACAATTCACCAACGGCAACATGGATTTTTATCCATATTGATCCATTGGAACTTGAATGAAAGGAAACTATCGTTAGAAACGACAACAAGACACAAAAATAGAGGCGACTCTGTTTCTCGCGATACTTGAATACCAAGGTACAGGGCAAGAGGAGATAGGCCAACTGCGGAAGCTCGTAACTTTTTCGTTCTGCTAGACTGACCCGCAATGTGATAGATACACCATTGGAATCCTCGTTGAATCCTCTTTCTGTAGTATACCTGGTATGGTCAGAAACGGGATAAAAGCGTTATTTCAAAAGATATGATTGGATAAAAAAGTTGGTACCAAATCGGGAATTTTGGCGGTCTCTGTACCTGTTATCTTGTGGAGTTGGTGTCTCAGGACGGAGAAACTGATACAGGTATGTCCTTGCGTAATTTAACTACTGGTATCAGTTGAAGAGACATAAACGATGTACAGTACCTGTACCAGGTATCTGGTACCCTGTGTACAGGTATCGTACCAGTGACCAGGGTACTGGTACCGTTCCGGCGTGTACTGCACTCGAATCTTGAGTAACTCGACCCTTGACGTCAACAGTCAAGTATATTATTATTTATATTCTGTCTTCATTGTACCGATGGTGTATCGTATGGATTACTGCAGACTTGATAATGGTATTGATTATCTCTTACCAGGTAATTACCCAACTACATCATACCCAGGTACTTGTTAGGCAAAGTACGTACTTGCGTTTCTCTCTATTGAAGTTTATTTTATCTTAGATACATAGTACTCCAATAGTACCTGGTTGTTACTACATCCTTAAAGATTTATCACTACCAGATAAATACCTGTAGGTGTCAACCTATACTGTACCTTAGATGAAAGAGATTCAGAAACTACGACAGAACAAGAATATTATTTAAAACATAGACAACCACTTCTATGGGTGTTGTGTGGAGTACCTGGTACTGTACCCGGTATGTAGAACAGATGATGTATCGTATGGATGCACACAGCTAGAATGTACCTGGTACCTGGTAGATAGAAAGAACAGAAGATTTTAATATACAGGACGTTGAATCGATATCATGTTTCGACGTGCATTCTTTATTACTTGAACTATCATTCCAATGTGATGCGGAATACGTAATATACGAAAATGTAAGTATAGAATTTACAATTGTAGACATAGTGCAAGATTAGTATGCGCGAAATTGACGTCCTCAATTTCTTGATACTGTCTTCAATACTTCATAGAGAAAAATATTGGAATATAGGAAATTTGTCAGCATGCGATTACTGCGTTACATATCATTTTTTTGTCATGCACCGCCTGTGTATCATCGGATGCCATTAAGTCTTCTTCTCTAGGGATTATTTGTACAGTCTAAAAATAAATGTACATTATTCCTTATGTGTACTCGTAGAATACAGTTTGCTTCATAGTATACCTGGTATATACGATTTCTTTACAGCTTAATATTATTTGACAACTTAATTCCGGAACTTCATTTTCTTCCAGCAGATTCTGTACTTATTATTATATAAAACATACATACCAAACAATACATCTCAAAGAGCTAGTTAATTGTCCCCTAATAGTATAGCTATAAATATTTGGACTAAAAAAATAAGACTGTAGATATGTGTGGATACTATCCTCTTTTAATTCAGATAGTCATTCCAAGTTCAAGCAGAAGAGTACTTCATGATCTAATTTCAAAAATAATACCTGGTAATAACAATAAAAATATCGACGACAGAGAAGATATGTCCTGACTTCATATCAGGAACAAGAAACCTTCCGTTTCTCCGAAAACGTGTGTTTTATACACGTCGTGATATCATCAACATTGACATCATCAACATTGATATCATTCAACCACGACTCCTACACCTTAGGTCCTAATAATACCCCTTCCACAGCGAACCATAAGTCATACCTGGTAGGGCCCAAGCCGAATAATTACAATAAATAGCTACGAGTAAAAATTGATTTTTGTGGCACCCAGAGCCTTTCAAATTCATATTTAGTGGTCGACAGTTTGTGAAGATCAAATTAAGTGTTTCCAAAGTCGTAAAGTAAATTATGGTCCATGGAGTTGGTTCCTGCGGTATAAGCAGTGATAAAAGCAGCAGGTTGTCGAGCTTTTCATCGACAATTAATAATAACGATGACTTGAAACAAGAAGCATCGATGTGCATCAGTCTCAAAACGGTAACAGAGAAAGTATGTAAGACATCGAGTTCTTTAAATAGCAATGGCTCCTCCTCGAAAGGGAGAAAATCAAGTACATTCTTATTTTTCGCTCAGATCAAACATGCTGAAGTCCGAGAAAGACTTCGAAAGGAAGGGGGGGTTGATCAAAGCGTAAGTCGACTTCAATGTCATTCTGACTTGGTAGCTTCCAAATAGGATTGTTTAAAATATTTTAATTGTGTTGTGTTTGATTTTCGTTGTTTTTAAATTCCTAAAAATTGCTTCTGACTCATTTGAAATATCAATAAACCCAGGCTATCACCATTGGACAGAAGGTGAAAGAGGAATGGAAAGCGCTCACACCAGAAGATCAAAGACTATGGAAGAAAAAGTCACGTTTAGCTAAAGCTAGAGTTGAAAAAGCCAAACTCCGACGTGAACATAAGCAAGAAGACTCGGCTAGAGATCATCTTCTTGTTAAAGAAGATAGCACATGTTTATCCTCGAGTTCTCATCATCATCATCAGTCTCAGCGATTAAGTTCGGACACCATGATGCTTTCGGACTCGGAAATGTACGGGGCCTCAATAACTAATGATGATCTAATTATGAAGATTCATCAAGAAGAAGGTCAAGAAGAAGGTCGTCACTCACAACAAGAAAAGGAACAGCAAGACTTTCAAGTAGGAACTGCTGCACAAACATCCAAATCCCCGTACTGTAAACTACTCGAAGATGATAGTTTCTTCCTTGCTAGTAAAGCTTTGTCGGGCAACCACCAGGGTGATACCTCAAGACAACGTGCATCGGACTACTCTCTTCCAAAGAATGTAGCTGCCAGAGTAGCTACACAAGTTGAAGACTCAATTCATGAATTAAATGAATTATCTACATTTCTGTTACCCAAGAAAGATCAAGAACAAAACGTTGCACCTTTTCATAAGCATGAAGTAGTCCTGGGTGGACTGGTTGCAAGTGGTGGATTTTCAGATATCTATGAAATTAACTCGTTCCGGTCCTGCTCTTCTTGTGAAGGTGGATTCACTTCGAGTCAAAAGTTGGCAAGGAGCAAGATTTTAGCAACTTATCCTGCTGCGAGTGATAACGGTACACTTTCTCCGTCAACTTCACCAAAGTACGTGGTTAAACATTTACGGCCCTGCCTCATTGAAAATCCCAAGGCATTCAAGGATGCTTCTATTGATTTAGCTCACGAAGCACAACTGTTAGCATCAGCACAACATCCTAACATAATAAGAATGAGAGGTTGGTCTTGTCATGGAACACAGGGATGCAATGCTGGATACGATGGATTTTTTATAATACTAGATCGTCTTTGTGAGACGTTAGAACAACGTATCCATAACACATGGTCCAAGCAAATCAAGACACCATCATCAACACAAGGACAACATTTGCTATTGCTAAGAGAACGCCTTAAAGTTTGTTCGGATGTTGCAAGTGCTCTTAGATACTTGCATGACCAACGGGTCATGTATCGTGATTTAAAGACCAACAATATGGCCTTTGATCGTCAAGGAAAAATCCAATTATTTGATTTTGGCCTTGCCAAGGAAGTTGTTCCTTCATCATCAAAGCCCGATGAAAACGATAGCTTTCACGCTACTGGTGGCGTAGGCACTTTACGGTATATGGCACCCGAAGTAGCCAATCGTCGACCATACAACTTTAAAGCGGATGTATATGGTTTTACAATGGTCATGTATGAAACATTAGCATTGAAAAAACCATTTGATAAATATAGTGAAGCTATGATTCGAGAACGTGCTCACGATGATATCAAGAGAGAACGACCAAAATTGAAATCACTGATCAGACAGGCGTCATCTCAACCAAGATTTCCCTCCGATATTTTCAAGTTGATAAATGATGGTTGGGCACACAATATTGCTCAACGTCCTACCATGAAGGAAGTTAATGAAACACTACAAGTTTTGTTACTTGAACTCGATCTACCAACACCATCAAAATCGTTGAGCAGTAGTGGTAGAAGCAGGCAGAGACTCATAAGAAGACGAGGAAGTCTTACGGACTTTCTATCTCAAACATTCCGTAGTAACAAACATCTCGGGTGTGAATCTGTTGATGACAACGAAAGCCATGAATTCCAAGATGGAATTGGTGGACGCAAAATTGGTCGCAGTTCGAGCTTGAAGTGGTAGGCAGTGATGTGTTTTTAAGCAAAAGAAATTCAAGAAGTGAGCTAAAAATAAACTAGTACTTAATAAAAAAGACTTAAACCATTTCACGCCTAAAGTTCTTATAAAAGTTTTGATAAGAACATCCTCCCTATCCATCAACTCCACAAATAGTTGCTCCATGAGCAGTTTCTCCTCGTTATTGCAGTTTTCGTTGGCCTCTGCGTTATGATGCTTCTGCAACAACTAGTCAACCCGGTGGGATTTCTTTCCCAGTAATTCATTCTATTTCCCGAAACCAGCGAAATTGTCCTCGACGCAATCCCAACATAGACGGCCATATCCAGAAACGTAACACAATTTACCAATGTGTTGCTGGTTGCGGTAAGGGAAGGGTGGAACATTGGTGGTAGCCGCGGTCCTGTCCTTCATCAAGTGGTGGGTCTCCATGCATATCAATAAACCTGAATTCTGACTTTATTTTTGTTCTTTATAGGTATCACTGCTCCCACTCCAGTCAACGAATGGATCTTTGTTGCAAATGTAGAGATCCTCTACTGCACACGTATATCGTCCTGGGTCCTACAATCCCTGTCTGTTGAGATCGTATACATTTAGATGTATCACCATATCATGCTACATGCTCCCTGATTTATCAAGGGAAAAGTTGAGGGGTCCTTCTCTTGTTGTCCCTCCTCAAAATAGAAACAAGGTATAAGTACTTTTAAAATATACATATCTAATAATTTTGATAAATATTGCATTTTCAACACACCAAACAGAATGTAAGCACTTTAATGCATGCCATACAAACAATTATGCTCTTGATCCTTTTATTGTTTCGTCTTTCGTAACTATCTCTCCGCTTGTTTTCTCCCTTGTTTCGTCTTGGCACAATTTCCCTGTCCAACCTCAACTTTGCAGCCGTTTCAATCTAAAAGTAAAATCAACCAACATATATGCAGTCTACAAAATCTAAATGGTTTTATATTGGAAAAATCCTTCCGTTGTACTGTGCTGTGTACTTTTGTTTCTTTCTTGTCATCTTTTAGCTAGAGTTGCTTGATGTAAGCTCTACGACTTCTCGCATAGTCGGTAGTTCTAATCGTTGCTTTTATTGCCGCCTTTCTTTTCCATCCTTTATCTCTATAGTTCTTATTCATAATGTATTCATCACAAGAAATTTTATTTTCCTTTCTACAAAAAATATTTATTCACTTGTTGTCAAACGATCCATAAAGATAGCAATATGTCGAGCAAATAATTTCGCTGTTTGTTCGTCTTCTTTGGTAAAGCTTGTATCAATTTTGACATTGTGAGAATTACCATTATCATAATGTCTTGCATACTTGTTACGAAATTCAAGAACAGCTACAACATTACCTGTTGTGGAAGATATTACAGGTGCACATAAAATAGAATGGGCTGTTTGATAATCTTCATCATGAATAGTACTTCTGCTGCTGCCTCCTTCCTTGTTGTCGGGTGTATAATGATTGTCTACTATCGCATACTTGTACAATGCACATTTTGCAGCCATTGTATTCTGATTCAAGTCTTGAAGAAGTTTCATTTGTGGTAAATGTTGTTCGTGCACTTTTGAATGAGTGTGCTCCTTGTTTTTCGTAGTAGTCGCAGTAGTCTTGTGTGTTACTACTTCGGCAAGTGCTTCCTTGGGAATATGTTCCGCATCTGCTAAATACACTGTACATTCTTCACAACCTAACATCTCTTCATCATCACTTAGCATGGCATCCAACATAGATTTGAGCTCCATGGCACGTTTTTGTCGTTCGTGGATTTCTGTATCAATAAACAAAAGAGATGTTGCACCTAAACAACAACCCAACATGACACCCAAGACAGCACCTGACATGATTATGTTTTTGCAAATTGGTAATTGTCGTTGTGCAACCGTTAAATTCGAGGCTTTCATTAAATTCATTCTCGTTAAGAATCGTTCTAACGTCCCACCAAATACTACACCACTATGATGTATGGTCAACAACAAAAGAGGGAAAACAATATATATTTGGTTAGAATTCGAACTTGCAAAAGAAAAAAAGGATGGTGTCTGCCTTCTTTCTAGGAAAATACAGCATGAAGGAGAGACGTGTCGTACGTACCTCACATCAGACACAACTTGTCCCATGGCAGCTGCTGTCATGGTAGCAAGACCAAATTTAACACCAATGGTAGCATCAATATACCCTCCAGCTTGTATCATTATGAAATTATCCATAAAACCAAATCCAACCATGGGTATGGAAGATGTTATAAATAAAGTTTTCATTTGATGGAAGGTAGGCCGTGGAATTCCAGAATTCAAATTGCCTTGAGTGGATTCCAAAACATGTAATGCTGCTGCTGCAGTAGCGGATTTAGAATGATTGGCACAGGAATGCAAATTATTTACTTGTAGTTTTGTAGCAGTATTCTTCGATGATGACGACGACGATGATAGAGTCCGTCGTCGCAGTTGATGTACTTGTTCAACAACTGATCGTCGTCCAGCTGAAAGAACAGCCACAGAAGACGATGTTGGACGATGATGAGCAATTGTTTGAATGGCTCTCATCTGCACTTTGCTCAATGGCATGGCTATTATACGAGTTGACATGAGGTGACACTTTTCTCAATGAGAATGCATCTCTAGGCTCTAGAGAGATTGGTGATACTTCCTAGAGTTCCCTACTTGTTTGACACTTGTTTTTGCCGTTCTCGTCTACAAGCGACTAAAGAAGAAGAAACCTAACAGCTGGTTTGGACACAAAAAGGGTCGCTTTGTGTACTTTCGATGAGTGAACACACAAAAAGCACCCGGTTTTGTAGGAAGAACGAGAACACAGAACATACTGAGTTTGTGATCATTTGCAAGTCGAAGTTCGGAAGTTTCTATTGATTTTAGATTTTTGATTGGCTCTAGAGAGAAGGGTATCTCCTATTGAAAAAATCTATCTTCTTCATACGTACTTGTACGAATCTTGTACATTGGTAGGTTGAGTATCTACAGAATACGGTAACACTCTACCTTTACGTACTTGAAATGGTACCGGTACTTTGTTTACCATGGTACGACAGACAGGCAGTAGACAAAAACGAGAAAAATTCAAAAAGTCGTCACTCAGTACAACGATGAGATGATACTGTATCAAAATAAGCAGCAGCACTAATCCTAATACGGTACTAACAATTGAGGGCCAACATATAAAACTTCAACCATGACTTGAAATACATGTGATCTTGTGTGCTGACCCAACAACTCTGTGCTGACACCACATAGTTCTGACATGATGTTTCTCAGAATTCATTTCTCCACCAAAAAGAAGAACAATCAATCAGAATAGTTTGCTTGAATCGTCATCATGTGCCTAATTATTACTCTCTTTATCAAATGACAACACTGTATAATTGTATAATAGTTTATTAGGTAACAAGTAGTAGCTATGGTGTATCCCCTCTCTCTATCACAGCATTGTATGCTGCTCATAATCATATTCCTTGAAACATTTATTGTATTTTATCTTCTTGCTTGTTCTTGCTTGTTATTTGATATCATCATGAGATCTTGGGACTTTCTAAGTGTTGTGCTACTGATAAGGTCCAGTTGTGGATAGTAAATGGGAAGTCATGGTAATATATGTTGTATTAATGTATTAATGTTTTGCACAAGGAACACAGATTGAGTTGGCTTGAACTGCTACCTACCACCACTCTCAGGACATACCAATTCTAGTAGTAGTACAGCCTTCATTTACACCAGGAGAACATATCAGTCATCAACAGAAGAAGGTTTAAACTTATTAAGAACAAAGTCTTCTTATAGCAGTGTACTATAGTCTATGGGAAAGTAAATTCCACTGTCCCAAATAATAGGCACGATCATCAGCATTAAGGTCATTGCAGTAAAAAATATTATAAAAATTTCTAAAAATCAATTTCTCTGTCACATTCTTTCTTAGCTTTTGTTAATCTAGGAAAAAAGAGAGGAAATTTCAAATTCATTATGATCATCATCTGCAGTCTGTAAAAACTCTCATTAGATAAAAATATTATCAAACCATTGTAGTATAAAAAATGTCTCTTAAAAATCACAAAATTATTATGAGCTATTTTTTATTTTTGCCTTGTTTTCAGTTTTTACATATATAGTTATACCACAGTGGGATCCTTCTCATTGTAATCCTACCAAAACATTATATAAATTGCGATCATCCCGGAAATGGTACTAGTTTTTTGAATTGTTGTATGGCCTGGCAAAAATCTTGTGGCTTTAACTGCAATTGCCTTTAAATATCTCATCATCTTTTTCTTGAATATGGTATTATACAGTGTTTTCACATATTTTACCATACTTTATCATGTCACCTTCTGATCATTAATTCTTGAGGAAATAACCTAGTAGTAGCACATTGTATGTAGAGCTAGTTGTGAGTTTGACGCTGTTTCTGTTATCTCTATTACAGCTGCACAGCAGTAGACGACAGCGAAAAACAAGGAATGCATTTCGAGGAAATGGCCTTTTTGGAATAACAGAATAAATTGTTTCAAATTTTAGTTTTAATGATTACAATACGACATTGGGTTCAATGTTTACTAAAATCTTTCGATTGGCGATAAACTAGATACTTTCCCCTTTTTCAATTTCAGAAATGGAGAAATTTTATGTAGAGCATTTATTAACGTGAAAAACATATCCTATTGTCTCGAAACTTTTACGATCAAGAACTCGTATAGCTAGTTTTTTAACTATAGTTATTTGACTTCCTTCCAACCCAAGATTTCATGGCAAAGCTGCACTCACTGTTTCATGTGAAAGGAGCGGAAACTTCTTTTTCATTTGATAAACCTTTGCGTGTGCTCCCCAATCACCATACAGTTTCATAGCTTCATTCAAAAAAACAATAGAACGCTGTGGTTCACCAATTTTATCGAACACTATTCCTGCTCTTTCATTTGCAAGAGCTCTTTCATGCAAGAACCCTTCCTGTTTTGCAAGTTCAATAGAACGTTGGTACAAAGGAACAGCCGAGTCGAAGTCACCCTTGGAAAAACAAATTTCTGCTTCCAAAAGACTTAACTTATTCTGAGCATTTGATGGGCAGAA